>WNWU01012307.1:142090-177003 GCA_012654045.1 Ptyas mucosa
TTTAGATATGGTTTCTCTCGTGGGTGATTTTACCTTTTCATTTTTATTTTTTGTTGGAGTCATTTGCGCTGCCATCTTTCTTTTGATGGATCTGGTGATGGGTCCTTTTCTTGTGTCGGTGGTGTCCTGCATTGTCTTTATATGGATGGATCTGCAGAACCATCGACTGCTACCATATTTGTCTGTTATTTTTCAGGTCCAGAAATGAACCAAGGATTCAGTCTTTATTTGACTAACGCCTTTTATTTGTTTCTGTCACACAGGATACTAGGACAATAAAGAATCTGAGGAGGAGCATCAACATATATACAGGAGGAGGAGCATTGGTAAGGAGGGGTTTGGAAGGGGAGGTGCTAATGAGGACATTAACCCTTACATACATACACAACAGGTTGATTATTTTACTTAACAACTTTCCCTCAGCCCGCTTCTTTCGGAGGGCTCCGATCGGCTCCCCCACCTCTCCTTTCACCCCATTAGCCAGCCTACCAGCAGGAAGTGAATTGGTGGGCTTTATTGCGTTCCAGGCTTTTCCTGGAGGTGTTTGGGGAAGGCAGAGGGGGAATGGGGGTGGCAGAGGAGCCTCTTTCAAGCCATTGGTTTTTGCAGGGTGGAGAGTCTCCCCCTAGTTATGCAGGCAGAGGCAAGCTTCCCATTTTGGTAGCCCCCCCCAAAAATATTTTTTTTAAAAAACCCCATGGCTCGAGCCGGGCTGCCAGGCTAGCGGCAGAACTTCTGTGCCCTGGATGAACCCGCCCATGTCACCCATAGCGCATATCCACCGGCAGCAAATGGTTTGTACAAAATGAGATGCTTTGCCTCCCCTGGGCAGTAGAGCTGCATCTCTCATTAGTGCTGAGAGGCTGAGGAGAAGGCATTGCATGCCTGCCAAAAAGTCTTTCTGAGAGCCTCACCTGTAGCAGAGATGAGAATGTCAACTGTCTCTAGCCCCTAATTCTCCTTAAGCATTGCCAAATGAGGAGCAGCACTGGCATACTTTCTAAGCCTAAAGCAGAGAGGGAAAGAGAGAGATATCCAATCCAACCTCTGTGTGTGTGTGAGAGAGAGAGGGAGAGAGATGTGGCTTCTTGAGGGTGCATTTTGGAGAAGTGTCAAGATAAATGCTAAAAGAGCAATCAGTTTGCATAGCTGGCTGGAGAATTCTGGGAGTTGAAGTTCACAAGTCTTAAAGCTGCCAAGTTTGAAGACCTCTGTTCTAGTCCAACCCCCTGTTCAGGCAGGAAAACTGAGGATGCCAAATCTGAGTGGAGGGCCTGGGAAAGGTGTCAGAATAATACTTAGAAGGGACCTTGGAGGGGACCCTATACCATTTCAGAGAAATGGCTGTCCAGTCTCTTCTTGAAAACCTCCAGCATTGGAGCACCCAGAACTTCTGAAGACAAGCATTCCATTGATTAATTGTTCTCACTGTCAGGAAATTTCTCCTTTTTTCTGCTAAGAACAGTTTTAGGTTGCTTCTCTCTTTGTTCAGTTTCCATCCATTGCTTCTTGTTTTGCCTTCTGCTGCTTTGGAAAATACATTGCCCCCCCTTCTTTGTGGCAGCCCCTTAAAAACCTGTTGCCTATCACACTCTTGGGCAAAGCATATGAGCCATTTTGTCCTTTCAGTGGTCCATGAAAGTACATCTATAGTATGTAGATGCAGATAATAAAGTCGAAAAAAGTGAACAACATTTTACAGAACTATAGATACGTTGAGGCCGGGGGGTGACAAGGAGTGGCTGGGAGGGGAGGGGCTGGGCAAAGCGCCCCTTGACATGATTGATGTCGAGTTGGCCACACCCACCCACATGACCACCTGGCCATGCCCACCAAATCACATGACCACCAAGCCACGCCCACCAAGCCACGCCCACAGAACTGGTTGTTAAAGAATTTGAATCCCACCACTAGGTCAGCCCAGTGCTACTGTGCACTGTGTTGTTGTATGCCACCTCAGCAAACAGCAGAAAATGCCCAGTCAGTTTGCTGATAGTTGACATAGCACCTCGACAGTGAAGTCCATGGCTATTTCCTCCCAGGGCCAGGAGGGGTCTGCCACCTGCTGGAACAGCCCGGGGGATCTCCCCAGCCTCTTCTTCATGGTGGCACAAGTGGCACAACTCTTATCATAGTCCTCAATGTCCTTTTTCATCTTTGGCCACCAAAACTGACTTCTGGCCAGGTGCAGGGTTTTCAGGTAGCTGAAGTGCCCCGCTTGCTTGGAATCATGACTCTTCTGGAGGACCTGGAGTCGCAAGCTGCTGGGCACATACAATTTGGAGCCTTTCCAGGCTAGTCCATCTTTGAGGGTTAGTACCCTGGGGTTATCTTTGTACCACGGGTCAGCTGGCAGCTCATCTTTTAAGTTTTGAGTCATCCCCCCCCGGTCTGTGGTTTTCCTCTGCCTAGCCTGTCCCCTGGTTATGGCTTGCAAGGCAGGTTGGGGGAGAGTAATCATTGTGTGAACCACCACCTCACGCTTGCTATGGTATTGTGGTTTGTGCAACAAAGCAACTGCCAGGAGGTTTTTCCTTCCAGGGATGTACTTCAGCTCAAAATTGAATTGTTTGAAATATTGCGTCCAACGGACGTCCTTTGGGGAGAGTTTTCGGGGGGGGCGGGTTAGTGCCTCTAGGTTTTTGTGGTCAGTCCATACTTCAAAAAGCACGCAACTGCCCTCAAGGAAGTGCCTCCAGGTTAGCAGGGCCCACCGGACCACATAGGCTTTCTCCCACACCGCCCACCTCTGTTCAGTTTCAGTCAGTTTTTGGGAGGTGTAAGTGCAGGGCTTTAAGTTGCCCTCTGCATTTCTCTGAAGGAGAACTGCTGCAACAGCCACATCGCTGGCATCAGCTTGGATTACGAAGGGCCGTTCTGGGTCAGGGTGCTTGAGGATTGGCTCCTTGGCGAACAGCCTCTTCAATTCCTTGAATGCCCACTGACATTCTAAGGTCCACTTTAGGGGTTGACTCGGCCATGGTTGTTGAGTTCCCCCCTCCAATCTTTAGCAGTTTGGTGATGGGCAGGGCGATCTCAGTGAAAGAGGAGATGAACTGCTGGTAGAAGTTAGCAAAGCCCAGGAAGCTTTGCAGTTGTTTTCATGTACATGGTGATTGCTAGTCTAGAACCACTTTTTGGTTATGATGGAAAGGGGTACAGGCCCGCAGCTGAGAAGCGAGCATGAGCTGCAGTGGCGGCTTCCCCAAAGATGACCCCCTCCTCCTCCTTCTCATGCAACTCCCTGGCCAGCTGTTGCAGGGCCGGGAGGGCGCACACAAGCGGAGATACTCTCCTCAAGTGAGCGGCCAGGCTCGGCTGAAGCACAGCCTGATCCCTGGGGTGGGCGTGTGAGGTTCGGCGGGGCCAGCCTCCTTAGAGTAAAGCTCAGGGCAGTGGGAAAACGGGGCTGGCCCCACTGGAGCTCACATGCCCACCCTGGGGATCAGGCTTGGAGAAAGGCGGAGTGCCCTCACCAAAGACGCTCACCCATCATCCGGTCAACCCACCCACTCCATGCGCCTTCACTGTGCTTTGGCTGAGCCTGACCACTCACAGAGGGTATCCCCGCTCATGCACGAGAGGGCATCCTTGCTCGTGCGCATGTGTGCAAGCGAGAGAAATGAGAGAGAAAAGGGAAGAAAAAGAGAAATGAGAAAATGATGGAGGGAGAGAATGAGAGAGAGGAAAAAGAGAGAAATGAGAGAGCTGGAGGGAGAGAATGAGAGGGGAAAGGGAAACAAATGAGAGAGAGAAGGGGAGAGAAAGAAAAAGAAAGAAAGAGGGAGAGGAAAAAGAAAAATAGAACTGAGAGGGAGGGAGAGAGAGAGAGAGAGAGACCCATTTCCCACAGAAAACACTGGGAGCCAGAAAACCTGCGAAGGTGTAGCTGGGGGTGTGTGTGTCATGTGACTGGGTGGGAGTGACATTGAGATGGCCATGCCCACCCAGGTTTTGAGGCTCCCGGTGTTTTCTGTGGGAAACGGGTCCAAATGGCTCTTTGAGTGTTTAAGGTTGCAGACCCCTGCTCTAAGGTCTCGGTGAAGATAAGTATGTCAGCCAAGTACACGAGAACTCCCTTATATAGGTGCTCATGTAGCACCTCATTTATCAGTTGCATGAAGACAGCGGGGGCTCCTTCCAACCCAAAAGGCATCACTTTGAATTTGAAGCTCCCTAAGGGGCAGTTGAAGGCGGTTTTCCACTCGTCCCCTCCTTTGATTCGCACCTGGTAGTACGCCTCTCACGGGTCTAATTTGGTGAACACCTTCCCTTTAGCCAGGTGGGCCAGCATGTCTTTCATGAGGGGAAGTGGGTAGGTGTTCTCCACGCATACGGCATTAATACCTCTAAAATCCACACAGTCTCATCGACCCGTCCTTTCTCTCCTTAAAGAGGACCGGGGCAGCCACTCAAGGCTTAGCTGGCTGGATAAATCCGTGGGCCAGGTTGGTGTCGATGTACTTTCTTAGCTCTCTCATCTCTTTCAGGGTCATGGAGTACATCTTTGGCTTGGGTGGTTTAGTCCCTGGTACGAACTGTATGGCACAGTCTGTGGGGCAGTGAGGGGGTAGCACATTGCATTCCTCCTCGCTGAACACCTCAGCCAGGTCCCGGTATTCTCCAGGAATCTGGGGTTCGCCTGGGGGCAGCTGTGAGGCAGGGGCAGCCTTCTCCCTCCACTTAGTGCTGCTCCATCATTTGGCAGCCTCTCCAGCAACCTCTTCAGGGGGGTTGGGACCTAGCTTAGCTTCCTGTAGCCACCCTCCCACAAGATGGTGGGGCTCCACTTGTCCAGCCAGGATAGGCCCAGATTCACCGCTTCTCTCATTCTTGGTGCCACCACGAAGCGGATGAGCTCCCAGTGCTGGCCCATTTCCAGCTTTACAGGCTCAGTAAGGAGCGTAGAAGAGCCCCCCCATCAACGACCCATCAACCTGTTCAAAACATATGGGCTGGGTCATTGTCTTAGTCCTGATCCCCAGCTTTAGGACTGTGGGTAGGTTGATCAGACAGCGGGTGCAGCCCGTGTCTATGATCGCGTCCACTTCCCTCTGTGCCCCAGTCTTGGGTGCTACTATTCTCAATAGGATGGCGAATGGGCGGATGGCTTCCCTCACCATCGGGTTGTCCTCACCTTCATTGTCACTGTTGTAGGCCATCGGCGTCTGGGACTCCTGGGCTGAACTCCCCAGATGTGGGAGGGGAGACCTCAACAACCTGGTGGGCGAACTTTCCCCTTTCCTTCACGCTGCGCAGCTTTTTTCTCACCTTGATTGACTCAGGGGTCTTCACCTCTGGTTTGGTGGCAGGGGCTGGGCCCTCAGCCATCTCATTGCCTTGACAGTCGCCATCCTCAGTCAGGACTCTCTCAGCGGCCCCTCACATTTCCCGAACCCAAATCGTCAGCTGAGTGGGCGCCTCTTGGGCCCATGTTCCTCCCCAGCCTCCTCACTGTCTGACTCTGCTGCCAGCTCCACAGGCTGCTGGCAGACCACAACACTTTGATCCATGGCTGGGCTGCAGGCTGAGGGTGAGAAGGAGTCGGCACCGGGGGCTGCGATGGAGCTGGGGTGGAGGCCCACTATCCCTGGAGCCAGCCATGGCTGGGGTGGTAAAGCGAACTGGGCAGCACCTGTCAACTCAGCTGAGGCTGTGGGTGGTCGTGTGAGCCGCCTTCTGCCCCGTGCTTCAGCAGCCTCCATCCCAGCTCTGGGCATTCAGGGCTTCCCCTATTGAGCCCCTCTGGTTGTTCTTCCAGCCCCTGGATGAGCAATGCTCTTTGGCACCCCCAGGTGCTCAATTCCTCCAAGGCCCGCCGCTCGGGGGTTTGACAGCTGCAGCGGAAGTATCCCATGGGCCGTGCAGGGGCTTCCCTTGGCAGCTCTTCGAGCTGTCAGCTGAACAGGTGCTTCCTGGGTCGGCTCTCAATCCGCTGCAGGGCAGTAAGCGTGGAGGAGCTGGCACAGAGAGTGGCAGTGGGTCGGGGCGGAGGCCCACGGTACCTGGAACGGGCCATGACTGGGACTGTAGTCCTCGCCAGGCTGTGCTTGGCTTGTTGGCCGGGGCCCTGGGTTACTGGGAGGACCGCCCCCTCCATGGCACGTCAACAGGCTCCGCTGCGGTTCTGGGTTCTCGTGGCTTATCCAACTAGCCTCCCCCCGCAGGCTTCCCTGGCCCCAACTGTGTAATGCTGTCTGGAGCCTCCAGGACCTCGACTCATCCAGGCCTAGCAGGGGCTGTGTTCTCATCCAGAGAGGGGTGGCTGTGGTAGTCAGTTCCCTTCTCACAGCCACCGGGAGGTCCTCTGCTGGCCTTTGGGATGGACCTGGGCTCCTGATGTCCTCTTCCACCTGGCACGGGCCTTCAGTAATCATCCTTCCGACACGGGGTGTAGGCTGAGCGACTGCCAGCCATGCACGCTCCGCCGTCACTGCTGTTGGCCACCAGACCTCCGAGGGCGTCTGCCACCATTCCAGGTCCATTTTGTTCCCCTACTTCTCCATTCTGTCGTCTTCCCTGAGTCTTTCCGCTCCCTGGGCAATTCAGGTGGGCGGCCAGGGCTCAGGACCCCGGAAAGTGGCTCCAGCTGGAGCAGAGATTTTTGGAGAACTGGCTTAATGTGAGGGTTCCAAATAATACAGCCATTTCAAAACAGAACTCTGAGGCAGGTTGATTCCTCAAAGAACAGTTTTAATTGGAGATATCATCTTGGCACAAACTGGTGGAAAGCCAGTTCTGAATGTTCCCGCACTTTCCACAACCTTAAAAAGTTTCCCGTTTTCCTCAAAACAATAAATTTGTCAGAGTGCGCACAGTGTGACTATTTTGAGGCAACAGAGGTTTGTCTTTCAAATAGTGGTTTATCTACAAGGAATATATACATACACATACTAGGCAAAGTCAGGCAATCAGTCATCAACTAGAGCACGGAAGCACACACGGAGAGAGATACATCCTCACAGGGCCTCTCTTATATTACCGCCTCTTAAATCGATAAGTTAAATAACCCTGCTGACTCATTCTCAGTGCATCATCATTTCAGTATTACAGCATTACAACATTACATCAGCTGGTCAGCTATTAAATCATCATTACCCTGACAAAATCACATTGTCCAATCTGGATACTAGCTAGTTGCCTGGTTACATCTCTGCTCCTCCTCTGGCCAGCCAGCTGTTGGAATGTCTCTGATTCACCAGAGAGCTATTTTGTTTTGTCTACAAAACCCCCTCTATCACGACCCCCCTTCAGCTCCAAGCTGTGTCAGCCTGAAGCCCTGAGAAAAGAAACACCCGTAGTCAGGTCAACTTCAGGCTTGACACCACCTTTAAGTGAATCCCTGCAGTGGTTAAGTTAGTCACAATGCTGTTAAGTGAATCTGGCTTCCCCATTGACTGTGCTTGTCAGAAGGTTGAAAAGGGGATCTGTTGTGACCCAGGCCCAAGTAGTTAGTATTAAATGCAAACAGTTCGAAAACAGACTTTATTAGAACAGCTGAGAATTAACTTATTCTCAGCATAGTCCAAACTAAATTAAAGCAAATTCTTCAAAACACCATTCCACAGTTTATCACCTGACCTTGGGATAATTAGGCAAACTGCCAAAGGCTTTTCTTGGCAAAAGTTCAGAAGCAGAAGACGCCGACAAGAAATGAATACAGTGAAACAAGAACCAATTCTCTCAACGTTGTTTTCCGGCAAAGAGGCCAAGAGCCGTTGCTGGTCTTTTAAGCCTTATGGGAGGGGCCAATCATCTCTTGGCACTACTCCCGAGTCATCCTCTCTGCTTTATCTGCTCCTGCCTTCTGGCAGCTCTTCTCATACGTGCACTAGGAACAGGCTCCTCCTGTTCCTCTGCCACTCTACTGTCAGCCTCTGGAGGCTCCGAAGTCCACACATCACTCCCCAATGGCCCTGACCCCATCTCTGCCTCCGATGCAGAGCCCTCATTCGGGCTTTCCCCAGCCTCCAGTTCTGGCCCATGTTCTTCCTCAGACTCATCGCTGTCTGACTCCGCTGCCAGCTCCGCAGGCTGCTGGCGGACCACAACAGGATCACATGACCCTGGGACACTGTAAACATTGTAAATACAGGTAAGTTACCAAGTGCCTGAATTTTGATCATGTGACTGAGGATGCTGCAGCAGTCATAAGTGTGAAAAATAGTCATAAGTCACTTTTTTCAGTGCCGTTGTAACTTTGAATTGTAACTTTGAATGGTCACTAAAAAAAATGTTTGTAAGTCAAGGACTACCTGTACCAGAAATAAGTGCAAGGACTGGTCATATTGGCTACCACCAATAGCCTCCCACCGACCGGTACGCTCCCATAGAGAGGGGCTCCTCTGGGTGCCGTCGGCCAAACAATGTTGACTGGCAGCCCCCAGGGGGAGAGCCTTCTCTGTGGGGGCACCCACTATCTGGAACGAACTCCCCCCGCAGATACAGATGATCCCGGACCTTCACGCCTTCTGCCATGAGCTAAAAACTTTTCTGTTCCACCAGGTGGGCCTGGCCTAATTTTTCCCCTTTTTCTTTAAAAATAATTTAAAAATTTTAAAATTTAAATATTTTAATATTTGGGGTTTTAATATTTTATAATTGGGCTTTTAAATAGTCGGGGCCATTGTTTAATTTGGTTTTATTTGGCTTTTAAATTTTGTATGTATGTTTTTTACTTTTGGCTGTTCACCGCCCTGAGTCCCCTCGGGGAGAAGGGCGGTATGTAAATCTAAATAAATAATAAATAAATAAATAAATAAGTCATATTTTTCAGAGCTCTTGTAACTTCCTTGTTTTACAACCATTCATTTAGTGACCGTTTGAAATTACAACGGCACTGAAAATTGATTTAGGACCATTTTTCACACAATCGTTGCAGCCTCCCTGTGGTCACATGATCAAAATTCAAACGTTTGACAACTGACTCATATTTATGACTGTTGCAGTGTCCCGGGATCATGTAATCCCGTTTTGCAACCTTCTGACAAACACAGTCAATGGGGAAGCCAGATTCACTTAACAACCTTATGACTAACTTAACAACTGCAGCAATTCATAGAACATAGAACAATAGAGTTGGAAGGGACCTTGGAGTTCTCCTAGTCCAACCCTCTGCTTGAGCAAGAGACCCTATACCATTTCTGACAAATGGCTGCCCAGCACCCATAACCTCTGGAGGTAAGCTATTGCATTGGTTTATTGCTCTCACCATTAGGAAATTTTTCCTTAGTCTTAGGTTGCTTATCTCCTGGTTAGTTTCCATCCATTGTTTTGTGTCCTGTCTTCTGATGCATTCTGATAATTTGCCTTTTGGGTCTGGCTCTTGGAAGCAGGAGTGACCTATGCACACCTGGACCTAAACTCCCAGAAGGATCAGAGAATTCTAGCCTCTGCCTTTGTCGATCAGGCAGCTCATGACATAAAGGGGCATTTCCACAAGATTGTTTCAAATTGGTCTACTTTGGAGATTTTGGATTGTGAACTTCGTCTTTGACCAAGGGGAAAAGTTAAGAGAAGAGGAAAGGGAAAGGAAGGAGATGGAAAAAGAAAGAGAGACCAAAGGAGGCAGGCACAAAGGAAGGGAGACCTGCAGGCATTCGCAGCCCTACACAATAACAAGAAGCAACCAAGTAATCAGTCCTCTGAAAGACAAGGGAGATGCTGGTGATGTGAGGAGGAGGGAGGGATGGAAACAAGATGTAGACATTGTTTTAAATGTGGCAGAGAGGGACATTACAAACATGAGTGTAGGAGATACCCTTCAGTATCGCAAGATCACAGCACCCCTCCTAGAGCCCCCTTTCAAAGGGAGCCTCTCTCAACCTAGAGAGCTAGGAGAGACCAAGAATGACCCCAAAGGGTGCAGTTCGAGGATGATTTTCAGACACCCTGACTAGCAGGGGAACCAGCAGAATTCCAAGCCACCTTTACTGGCCTCACTATTCCTTTAAGGAGTGGCCCAGAGGGCAAGCCCCTCCTCACACTCACAATAGGAGGGAAAGCATACGAGTGTTTGGTGGACATCATCCCTCATTACAAAGCCCCCTTTTAAAGGGTCAGTAGTCCCCAGAGCCAGGGATAACATCATTGGAGTAGGAGGGAAAATAATCCCGGTCGAATTTAAAAATGAAATGAGGGTGGAGGTCGGTCCCTTCTCCATAGATCATTGCTTCACTATATGTTCACAGTCTCCACTGTCCCTAATGGGCAGAGATTTGCTGTGCAAACTTGGGGCCACCATTAAGTGCACTCCTGAAGGACTGACATTAGAAATCCCAGCAAAACATACTCATTTCCTGGCCACACATCTAGTCACAGAAATAAATCAATTACATCCAAATCTAATGGATTTACCCTCTTCACTGTGGGGCTAGGACTCCACCGAGGTAGGCTTACTAAAAGGGGCTATCCCGGTAAAAATCCAAACAAAAACAGGACCGTCCCCATGTGTCCCTCAGTACAAAATTCAAGCAGAAGCAGTGGAGCCAATAGGAAAATTAATAAAATCCTACCTAGAACAGGGAGTTCTCCACAAATGCACCTCCCCATGTAATACCCCTATCTTCCCAGTTCACAAACCACAACTGGACCCTGATGGCAAACCACTGTTTTGCTTTGTACATGATTTTAGGCTCAATAACAATTATGTAATGCCAAGAGCCCCGATAGTACCAAACCCGGCAACCATTGTCACAGAAGTGCCAGCAACAGCCACCTATTTCACAGTGGTGGACATGTGTACATTACGAACAGTAGCTAATTACTCAGTCAACCTAGATATGGTGGCTCAAGGAGCAGTCCCCTGTTTAAGAGCTGTGGCAGCCACCTTAGAAATAGTGAAATGTTCAAAGGACCTTGTCCTTGGACACCCCTTAACCTTAAAGGTCCCTCATGATGTTTTTGCTATTCTCCTCAAATCTCAGACCAAGGCTTTCACCCAACAATGGCTGGCTCACTATGAGACTGAACTGTTCACCTCGGACCATATCTCCTTTGAGAGATGTAGCATGCTCAACCCTGCCACTCTGCTACCCAGTCAGGAGACATTCTTCATGACTGTCTCCACCTGGTCCACGACACTGAATTACCTTGACCTGATTTGACTGACACTCCATTGCAGAACCCAGACATAGAACTCTTCACAGATGGGTCTTCCTATGTGCATGAGGGAATGAGGGTTTCAGGAGCCGCAGCAGTCTCCCTCCATGAGACCATCTGGGCTTTCCCACTCCCTCCCTCATACAGTGCTCAAATGGCCAAGCTTCTAGCCTTAGCAAAGGCTTGCGAAGCTGCTAGGAATCGGTCTACTAACATATATACCGATTCCAGATACGCTTTTGGAGTTTGCCATGCGATGGGTGCCTTGTGGAAGTAGTGAGGTTTCTTAACTTCAACTGGGCACCCAATTGCTTATGCAACCCTAGTCTCCAAATTATTGGAAGCCATCCAGCTGCCCAAAACTCTAGCAGTCATCCACTGTAAAGCCCATCAAAGGGATGACTCCATGGTCACTAAAGGAAACCAATATGCAGACGCCACTACAAAATGGGCTGCCACCCAACCTCTGCCAACATCAGTTACACTCCCAGCCCTGGGAGTAGACACCAAAATCCCTTACAAAGACTTCCTAGAGCAGTGATGGCAAACCTTTTCGGCACCGAGTGCCCAAACCGGAGTGCACGCGCGCCGGAGCACTGGAAACCCGAAGACCAGCTGGCTGGTGCACATGTGTGTGCCAGAAACCAGAAAACTAACTGGTGATGGCGCAATTGCCCACAGGGCTCTGCGTGCCACCACTGGCACATGTGCCACAGGTTTGCCATCACGGTTCTAGTATGTAGAGATCAGCTCACCCATTGGATAGAGGCCTTCCCCTGCCGTCATGCCACTGCCCTTGAGACAGCAAGGCACCTGCTAAAGGACATAGTCCCCAGGTTTGGAATACCAAGTGTCCTGGACATGGACAGAGGTACACATTTTGTGTCTCAAGTCATCACTCATGTCTTGCAGGCCCTGGGGACCGCCCAGAACCTTCACACACTCTTTCACACCCTTGCTTATCTGGGGGGGTTGAGAGAGAACAAAGGACTCGAGACCCACTGTTCTGCCCCAGCTATGGACCCCAAAGAATGCAGCACACACAAAGTGTGTGACCGCTGACGGGCCACAACACCCACTTAGGAAAGCTCTGTCAGGAAACCCACTTATCATGGCCCCAAGTACTGCCCTTAGCCCTATTTCATCTTAGGACCCGACCTCGGAAAGACTTAGGCATTTCCCCATTCGAGCTGCTGTTTGGCCATCCACCAGATACCCTGAAAGTCTTAGACCCCCAATCCCTTAGTTTAGAAAGAGGGGAGGTGATTTTATCATCATATCTTTCAGCCTTGCATCAACAGCTCCACAGACTTTGGAGACAGAGTCCCCTAACCCAGGCCCTGCCACTTGAAGAAAACCTCCACCCCTTGGAGACTGGATCTGGATCAAGTCCTTCACCAGGAAATCACCACTGCTACCCAAGTGGAACAGACCCTTCCAGATCCTCCTCAGGACCCACACCGCTGTAAAGGTTGCAGAAAGAAATGCCTGGATACATTGGACACACATCAAACCAGCAGTCTTTGATCATATCACAGAATCAGCCTCAATGCAGAAGGTCCCAACCCTGTAACTACAAAAGAATCCAGAGACTGACAAGTGGGCAGTAAAGACACTGTTTTGCAATGAATATAACAGGGAGGAAATGGGAGACTGTTTTGACATTTTGTTTAATTTACCTGATGAAACATGTCAATGAGGTTTTTGTGGAAACTAACTTATTTCCTGAGAAAGGAAATGTGTGGGAATACTTGGCCAGAGAGGTATTGAACACGACTGATTTCTGTCTACAGGGAGGCAGGTCAGTCAAGGACATCTTAGCAACCTGCCTTATAGGAGTAGCAACTCACCCACAGGCCATCCAGAATTTTACAAAACTCAGGGATTTCAAACTAGCACCAACATATTCCACCATTTATGACTGGGGACCTGGCACAATCTTCAAGGATAGGACCATGTTTGTCTTAAACACCACTACAGTAACCAAAGCAGCCCTGTGTTTTGAGATGGAAGGCTGCAACCCCTTAAAGGTGCCTGATTGTCATGTTCTAGACAATACAGCCCTTGGCTGTAACCACACTTCACTTACACACACATCAAACTCCAATTTTCAAAGTCCAATTTTCTATGTTTTAAAAGGTCTTTAGCTTTTCTCCCCTTTGTTCCTTTCTTTCGGGTCTAGGATTTTTCTCTCTATGATTATTCGCCGCTTTAAATAGTTCTAAGAGTCTCTTTTCCTGGATTTTCTTCTTCTTTTTTCTTTTAAAGTTAGGGTCTAAATAAAAAAGGAATCTTCTCACCCAGCTCCAGTCACTGTTCATCTACACTGCTCCTGCACATTCCTTTGTTGCCTCGGCTGTCCCAGCTTCATGGCAGCTATGATGGCTGCCTCTTCTCCTTGTCGTGGATGAGAGGGAAGAAGCCCTGGGTCAAGCAGGAGACTTGCAGCTCTCTGCAACCTGTAGGGCTCCCCTCTTTACTTCACCACCCCTACAGGATGGCTTTAGCGCCTTTCGGAGCCCTCCAACAAGGAGAACTTGGCGTGGGAGCGCAGAGACCCGCTCATGTCCGATCTCGCCGTGGAGTCAGCCAGAAGTCCCATGTGCCATTGTAACTTCAAATGATCACTAAATGAATGGTTGTAAATCAAGGACTACCTATGTTATGACTATTGTCAGAGTTATCCTTCACTAATTGTGCTAGCTGCTATTTTACTACAATGTGTATTGCTTGGTATGTTTTTACCTTGATGGCGATGTTGGTTTGGGTTAGACTCTCTTACAAGCCTAGATGGATGGATGGATGGATGGATGGATGGATGGATGATATGGAAAAAGAAAGCTGGACCAAGACAAATGATTCATGGTATGTGTCTGTGTGAGTGCCTAGGACAGAGTTGTTCAACCGTAGCAACTTTCAAATGTGTGGACCTCAACTCCCAGAATTCATAGCTGGCTGGGGTCACAAAGGTTGGAAAAAAGGTCACAAAGGTTGGAAAATGCTAGTCTCAGATCTTGAAAATTAAAAACGCCATCTCCTATCAGTCACGTTTCCTAGGCAATAATCCATACAGTAAATGTTTTGCTATCGCTTCCCAGCTCACACTCTGAGATTTCCTGATGGTGCCCCATCCATGAGCCAGCCAATTCTCTCAGACAGACAAACTCAGCAAGACCTGGATCCCTCACAAGTCAGTCTTTCAGTGAAAATGGGTGTGTTGAACCCCCAACCCCAGGAATACCTCTAATGGTCATTTATGAAAGGGACCAGGAGGGATCTCTCTTTTCATCAACCGAGAAAATTTTGCCCTGCAGCATTTTGGCATGAAAAGCTGAAACTCACATGTTCTGGATTGCTTCCAATTTTACTCACACACACATGCAAGCACACCCACCTACCCACCCCAAAGTCTCCCGTCATCTCCTCTAAGCCAGAAATCCCTTAACCCGGTGTTGCAGCACATTAAAAAATTGAAAATACAGGTAGTTGACTTACAACAGTTCATTTAGTGACCATTCAAAGTTATGATGATACTTTAAAAAGTGACTTATGGGGGAGAGGGGTGGAGCTTCCCACAATACCAGCCACAAAGAACGGAACGGCGAACAAGCACTTTGGAAAGTGATTAAGTGATTAGCAACCGGGAGGAGGAGATTTAAAGAGAGGAAACAATTTATTCTTTAAAAATACAGGCATTCTAAAATGCTGGAACTATGGATTTAAAAAATCAGCATTGCTTTTTCACTCAAATTTGAAAATGCTGGAATTATTTACTTACAAAACCTATTCTGCTTCTAAAACTGTTTTATAATCAAATGAAAATGACTAGTAAATTGAAACTTAAGTGGAGAGTGCCTCCTGCTGATGAAAGGAAAAATTACAAATTTGGAAATACCTACAGTATACAAAAGACAGTGTAAATATTGGATTACCTTTAATTATCCCATGACTTCTGGAGACCTAAATATGAAAATGAGGAAGCTATTTAATTAAAGAGACATTTGAATGTTATACTAGAAGATTGAATCTGTAAAGGGGATGCAAAGAGGCTTTTGATAACCTCTGGGACTATCTACATGGAACTGATTGTTTACTTATGGGACATAAAGAATTAGGACTAGTGTACTCCTTGAAGGGTAACTGAAGGACTGAATAAACAGCCCTTGGACTGTTGGACAAAAGTTGAAATAAAATAAGAGACTTAATAAGGAAGAAATGGGTGGAATTTCAATGGAGATGGAGTTACTTTTTCAAAATACAAAAGATGTCATTGAGAAAGGATTTAAGGAGATCATGGAAAAAATGGAAAATACCATATGAGGGATGATGAGCAAAGACCAAGGTGCCCAGGAAAGGGAGGAGTCAACAGAAGAAATGAAGGAGGAAGAGGATAACCATTACAAACATTGCAGCATCCCCACAGTCACATGATCAAAATTCGGACACTTGGCAGCTGACTCATATTTATGACGGTTACAGTGTCCCGGGGTCACATGATCCCCTTTTGCAACCTTTTGACAAGCAAAGTCAATTGGGAAGCCTAGTTTACTTAACAATTGTGTGACTAACTTAACCACTGCAGTGATTCACTTAACAGCCATGGTCAGAAAGAACATAAAAAGGGGCAAAACTCATTTAACAATTGTCTCACTTTTGAAAAAATGATGGGGGAAGAGGCTCAGTGCTGCCTCTTCTTTCGTGGTGGCGGGGGGAGGAACGGGACTTAATTTGAATGAGATCCCCTCCAGATCTCAGCTCCAGATCCTAGTGAGGGAAAAATGGTCTTCTGAAGCCCAGCCACGCTCAAAAAATCCTTCCAGGATGCAGAAAAAGGGACCCAAATGGACAGTTTACCTTCCTGACAATCTCTGCAATTCCATGCCTCTGTTGTTCTGTGAAATGGGCCTATTGACAAGGGTGAGCCATTAATTAAATCATTTATTTATTTATTAAATTCATTTAATTATTTGTTAAACTCATCAAATTATATTTATTGAATTTATTCAGTTGTTTATTAAACTCCTTCAATGTATTCAGTTATTTCTTCAATGTATTCAGTTATTTATTAAATTTAGTTAGGTAGTTATTACATTTACTGATGTAGCTATTAAATTTATTTATTTATTTATTCAGAGATTCATTAAAGTTAGCTTTTGTGGAAGCTATTTAGTTCTTAAAGTTAGTGATTGGTTACATTTAGTTATTAACAATATTAACAATAATAAATTATTAAGATTCTGGAGTTATTCATTAAATTTAGTTAGTCATAAAATTGAGCTAGCCATTTATCACATTTTATTTATGTATTCAGTCATTCATTAAATTTATATGCTGCCCATCTTACTATCAAGTGATTCTGGAGTGCTGATAATGCCCCAAATAATGATAGATAAAAGAATAAAAAGGTTACAAACATTAAAACCTTGGACACTGAAAGCTAAGGTATTAAGAGAGAAAGAAAGCAGGGAGCATCTCTATATTTTATATAAATATAATTGGATAACTTATTTATACTGTTATTTATGCAATTGTAAGGCATTGCTCAACAGTGAGATGGACGACTTATAAAATAAATAAATGAAGAAATAAAATTTAACGAACCATATAGAGGTAGTCCTTGACTTATGACAGTTCGTTTAGTGATTGTTCAAAATTACAACAGCACTGAAAAAAGTGACTTATGATCATTTTTCACACGACCGTTGCAGCATCCCCATGGTCACATGATCAAAATTCAGACACTTGGCAAGTGACTCATATTTATGACAGTTGCAGAGTTTCGGGATCATGTGATCACCTTTTGAGACCTCCTGACAAGCAAAGTCAATAAGGAAGCCAGATTTACTTAACAACTGCAATGGTTCACTTAACAACTGTGACAAAAAAGGTCATAAAATGGGGCAAAACTCACTTAACAAATGTCCCACTTAGCAACATAAATTTTGGGCTCAATTGTGGTCGTAAATCAAGGACTATCTGTATTTTTCATTGGCTGGGCTAGGAAGGAAATCTGGATGGGAATTAATGGGAAGAGAACAATAGATATTTTGAGCTGGTTAACAGTATGTTTTGCATTAGGCCAAAATCCTTGCAAGTCACTTTTTAAATTCTTTGCAATTCCTGTCCTTTTAACTTGTCTTGCTATCTATTTACACACGACGTTTTAAATTGCAAATTTGCAATTGAAGCAGCCCAGCTTTCTCTCTCCATTTTGTCAAAATAACGCACCATTCCCTTTGTCTCAAAATAATTCTATTTATTTGTTCGTGCAAATGATGCTTCCTCATTTTTAAAATTTAAATTAAATTAAAAGTAATCCTACATCTTTTCTCTTTTCAGCCATCATATTCCTCTTTGCTTTGGACCACCTTTTAATAGGAAAAAGTCCCTTGCGACACAAAGTTGATTTTGTGATGTTCTACAAAGCACCATTGATATTGATATTGTAATGTTCACAATAATCACAATTGACTTTTGCATCAGGCTTTTATTTTTCTATTTGGGTTTTATTTTTGCATGGGGTTTTATTTTTGCATTGGAGTTTATTTTTGCATTAAGGTTTTATTTTTCTATTTTGAGTTTTACTTTGGCCTTGGAGTTTTATTTTTCTATTTGAGTTTTAGTTCTGCATTGGGGTTATATTTTTTTTAAGCAGCCCAGAGTCACACTGAGTGAGTTGGGTGGCCATATATGTTTTCATAATACTGTAAATAAATAATAAAATAAAATAAAAAACAAACACATTTGTAATGCGATCCAAATATTTATGGAAAGAACAAGCCAGAAGTTGCTTCTCTCCTTGATTAGTTTTCACCCATTGCTTCTTGTCCTACTCTCAGGTGCTTTGGAGAATAGCTTGACTCCTTCTTCTTTGTGGCAACCCCTGAGATATCGGAACACTGCTATCATGTCACCCCTAGTCCTTCTTTTCCTTAAACTAGACATACCCAATTCCAACAACCATTCTTTATATGTAAAGGAAGACACACACCCCTCCCCAGATAGAATATAAGACACTCAAACATAACACAGAGAAATTAAATCAGAAACCATTTAAACTAAAACACAAAGAAAAACCCTGCCTGGCTTGTTAACAGCCTCCTAGCCTCTGGTGAGCCAGCTGGAAAACACTTAAGATTAGCTAAACCACAGGAATGCAGCTAGCGCAACTATGTTGCAAATACGGAAACATATCAGCTCGTTAAACCAGTCACCAAAACGAAGGCACACAGGAGATAGCCAGAATTTGAACCCAGCTTCCCCAGAAATGGAAGATTAACATTTTTCCTGCTCAGCAAAACTTAATAGAAGAAATTAACTCATCAATAGACACAAGACTGCATGTCACAAAAAACTGTTACCAAACAGAAAACTCAGAAAAGTATAAGAACTCACAGTTGTATATCAATCATCCTAGCTAGCTAGAGAATCACGCTGAATGTCACTCATCTTGATTTCTTATCATTATACTTCTTTCCGGCAGCTGGCTTCTTGATTCAATTTATTCTCCTATGCGCTGATCGTTGCGTCTGGCTGGAGAATCCTCGTGAGGGGGCATTTCCCCCCCCAACAAATGTTTTAGCCTCCAGTTCCCTAATCATCTTTGTTGCTCTTTGTTGTGATCCCCCAGCAGCCTGAGGAGCTGGCAGCGGAGTCGGACAGCGATGAGTCTGAGGAAAAACATGGGCCAGTCCTGGAGGCTGGGGAAGGCCCGGATGAGGGCTCTGCATCAGAGGCAGAGATAGGGCCAGGGCCATCGGGGAGTGAGGTGCGGACTCCAGAGCCTCCAGAGACTGATAGGAGTGAGGCAGAGGAACAGGAGGAGCCTGTTCCTAATGCACGCATGAGAAGAGCTGCCAGAAGGCAAGAGCAGCTCAAGCAAAGAGGACAACTCAGGAGTAGGGCCAAGAGATGATTGGCTCCTCCCATAAGGCTTAAAACAGACCAGCAATGGCATTTGGACTTTGCTGGAAAACAACATTGGTAGGTTCGTCTTCTTCTTCGTCTAGGTCTTGTATTTATTTTTGTATCTGTGACTTCTGAACGTTTGCCAAGAAAGGCCTTTGGCAGTTTGCCTAATTGGACCAAGGTTTGAGATAGGACTGAGTAATTTGTGTTGGGAGGAATTTGCTTTAATTTAGTTGAACGACGCTGGGAATGAAGTAATTCTCAGCTGTTTGAATAAAGTTTGTTTGTTTTTTCACTGACTGATTTTCCTACTACTTACTTGGGCTTGGGTCACAACACTATTTTCTGCACTACTTCTAGAGTCTCAACATCTTTTTTACATTGTGGTGATGAAAACTGGATGCAGTATTCCAACTGTGGCCTTACCAAGGCATTATAAAGTGGTATTAACACTTCACATGATCTTGATTCTATCCCTCTGTTAATGCAGCCTAGAACTGTTTTGGCTTTTTTGGCAGCTGTAGCACACTACTGGCTCATATTTAAGAGATTGTCCACTAGGACTCCAAGTTCTCTCTCACAGTTACTACTATTGAGTGAGGTACCACCTATACTGTACCTGCGCATTTGATTTTTCTTGCCTAAATGTAGAACCTTACTTTTTTCACCATTGAATTTCATTTTGTTAGATAGCGCCCAAGTCTGTCAAGATCCTTCTGAATCTTAAGCCTATCTTCTGGAGTGTTGGCTATTCCTGACAGCTTGGTGTCATCTGCAAATTTAATGAGTGCCCATCTATCCCCTCATCCAAATCATTGATGAAGATGTTGAAGAGTACTGGGACTGAGTCAATGATTTCTCATGAATTAAAAGAAATATGGACTATAAATGAAGAGGGAGGTAGTAATATAGGTGTAATATGGGATGCAATGAAAGCAGTAGTGAGAGGTTTAGGGATAAAATACTCTTATAATATAAAAAACAAAAAAGATATAAAATAGTTGGAGGGGGAAATTAGAGAACTAGAGAGTAAATATATAGAAAGTAGAGAGAATAGGATTATGTTAGAATTATTAGCTAAAAGAAAAGAGTTGCAAAATATTGAGAGAGAACAGGTTCAAAGAAATTAATATATTTAAACAGGGAATTTTATGAAAATAGTAATAAAAATTCTAGAATGTTGGCTAGAGCCACACAAGTTAAAAAGGCAAAAAGCCTGATTGGAGTAATAAAGAATGATAAGGGGGAAAGATGTAACATGATGAGAGAAAAATTGTTGATATTTCAGAAGTTCTTTGAAAAGCTATATAAGGGAAATGACATAAATGTGAATGAAAGTCAGGCATATATAGAAAAGAATTTAAATTGTAAAAATCAAGAATATGATAAAGAAATAATGGAATCACAAATAGATGAAAAGGAGATAGTGGAAGTTATTAATAAATTGAAAATAGGTAAGGCACTAGGGTTAGATGGACTAGGCGCAGAATATTATAAAAAATTTAAAGGACTATTGATGCCAAAGATGAAGATAATGTTTAATAAAATAATGGAAGAGGAAAATATTCCAAGTTCCTGGAAGCAATCTTTGATAATATTGATAGCGAAACCAGATAAAGATCATACAAACCCAGGATCATATAGCCCAATATCCCTTATAGCTAATCAATTAAAGGTGGTCCTAGATATTATAGCATTAACTAGAGATTTAATATGGAGGGACATAGAGTTGGAAGAATTAAGGGAAATAGGTGATCCGATAGAAACATATTGGTTTAAAAAGGATATTTAAAAAATTGCTGAGAGTATTCAAAATCCCCTTTTAAAAACTTTGATAGCACTGGTCTTTCTGGATGCACAAACAGCATTCGATCAGGTTAATTGGCAATTTATGATTCAGCAAATAAAAAACATAAAATTTGGGGAGAGATTTGAAAAAATGATAGCCTCCATATATATGAAACAAAAAGCAAGTATACTGGTAAATGGAGACCCTACTAAATTCTTTGAAATAAATAAAGGAGTATGGCAGGGATGTCCACTCTCACCTTTATTGTTCATTTTAACATTGGAAAATTTACTTATAAGAATTAGGTCAAATAAAGGGATAAAAGGACTAAATGTAAAACGAGAAGAATACAAGGTCCAAGCATTTGCTGACGACCTTGTATTCTTCATAGAAGAACCATTAAAAACAGGACCAATTTTAATAAAAGAGATAGAAGAATTTGGAAAAGTGGCGGGTTTAAAAATTAACAAAGGCAAGACTAAAATGTTAATGAAAAATATAACAGTAAACCAAATAGAAGAATTGGTTAATAAATTAGGATTACAGGTGGTAAAAAAGGTGAAATATTTAGGTATAAATTTGACAGCTAGAAGTGCAACCATAAAGGAGAACAATTATGGAATATTAGTTCAAAAAATAAATGAAGATTTAAAAAAATGGGGGAAATTGAAATTATCTTTATTAGGGAGGATTGCAGCAATAAAAATGAACATACTGCCGCGACTCCTTCATTTATTTCAAAGAATTCCGGTAAAATTAGATAAAAAATTCTTCAATAATTTGAATAGAATAACCACAAAATTTGTGTGGGAAGGGAAAAAACCAAGAATCAGGTGTTGGTGACTACCTTTAAAGCGCTCCATGGCTTAGGGCTGGGGTATTTACGGGACGGCCTTCTGCCACCAATTGCCTCCCACCGGCCAGTTCGCTCCCACAGAGAGGGCCTCCTCAGGGTGCCGTCAGCCAGACAATGTCGGCTGGTGACCCCCAGGGGGAGAGCCTTCTCTGTGGTGGTGCCCACCCTCTGGAATGACCTCCCCCCAGAGATACGAGTGATCCCAGACCTCTGGACTTTTTGTCGGGCCCTTAAAACTCATTTCTTCCAGTAAGCTGGGTTGGCCTGACCTCATGTTTTGGTTTTAAAGTTTTGATACTGATTTTAATTCGAATTGTTTTTAAATTATGGGCCAAATTTTATCTAAATTATTTTAAAACTTGTCTTAACTTTTGTATATAATGTTTTTTAGTTGGCTGTTCACTGCCCTGAGTCCGAAAGGAGAAGGGCAGTATAAAAATTTAATAAATAAAATAAATAAATAAATAAATAAAATATTTACAAGATGAAAAGGGAAAAATACACTATAGAAGTGAAGAAAAGAAGAGAATAATTCAAAATTACTATGAAAAGCTTTACTATCAAGAGAAGATATCTGAAGAGAAGATAATAAAATTTTTAGAAAAATCAGATTTATCTAAAATATCTGAACAATACAAGGGGATCTTAGAAGAAAGAATAACAATGATGGAGCTAACAGAAGCGATTAAAAAACAAAAAAATGGGAAAGCACCAGGTCCGGATGGACTACCAGCGGAGCTATATAAGGTATTTCAAGAGGTGTTAAGCAATGTAATGCTGGAATTATTTAATGAACTTTTATTGAAAGCAAAAATGCCAGACTCATGGATAGAGGCCTATGTAACACTCATACCTAAAGATTCAGATTTGAAATTAATAAAAAACTATAGACCGATTTCATTGTTAAATGTGGATTATAAGATTTTTGCTTCAATAATGGCGAACAGGCTAAAGAGACTATTAAATGAATTTATTCATATGGATCAAAATGGGTTCTTACCTACTGTAAAAGGCAAATTGGAGATAATATGAGGATAATTTTGAATACTTTGGAGTATTATGAGACACACTCAGAAAAACAAATGGTGATGATATTTCTCGATGCACAGAAAGCTTTTGATAATGTGAACTGGCAATTTATGATAAAGCAACTACAAATAATGGACTTTGGGGAGAGATTCATGAACACTATAAAAACAATATATAACAAACAATCAGCCAAGATAATGATGAATGGAGAGATGACAGAAAAAGTTAATATAACAAAAGGAACAAGGCAAGAATGTCCGCTATCCCCATTGTTATTCGTATTGACTTTAGAAGTGTTAAATAGAAATATGAGATGGAATGAAGAAATAAAAGGGATGAAAATTAAAAAAGAGGAATATAAATTACAAGCCTTTGCAGATGATTTAGTATTTATTCTGGAAGAACCACAAAAGACAGGACCTAAACTACTAGAACAAATAGAAGAATATGGAGAGGTTGCAGGTTTAAAAATAAATAAAGAAAAAACAAAAATATTGGTGAAAAATACTACAGAAAAACAAAAAAGAGAATTAATGGAAAAATTAGACATACAAATTGTGAAAAAAGTAAGATATTTAGGAATACAACTAACTTCAAGATGTGCAACGATAAAAGAGGACAATTATTATAACTTAAAAAGACAAGTTGAGAAAGATTTGGAAAAATGGAAAACTTTGCAGTTATCACTCATGGGGAAGATTGCAATAATCAAAATGAACATATTACCGAGATTATTGTTTTTATTCCAGACAATTCCAATAAAAATTGAAAAGACCTCTTTTCAACACCTCAACAAAATAATGAGGAAGCTTATCTGGCAGGGGAAAAAGGTGAGAATTAATATAAAGATGTTACAAGATGCAAGAATAAGGGGAGGTTTTGGACTGCTGAACTGGGAATTATATTATCAGGCAGCAGCATTGACTTGGATGAAGGAATGGATTGAATTAAGAAATACAAGATTACTAACTTTGGAAGGATACGATTTACAATTGGGATGGCATGCATTTTTATGGTATGGCAGAAGTAAGATACATACGTATTTTCATAGACATTATGTAAGAAATGCATTGTTATTAGTGTGGGAGAAAGTTAGAGATAAATACTATTTGAAAATTTCAATATGGTTATCAACAATAGAAGCATTGATACACCCAAACATGGTTAATTTTGGAAAGATTTTTAGATATAAAGATTTACTTACAGATAAGGGGGAACTGAAAGGGAAACAAGAACTGGAAGAACAAGGGATCGTGATAGACTGGTATATGTATATGCAAATACAAGCAAGATACGAAAAAGATCTAAGATTATATGGCTTTTATTTAGAAATGACAGATCTGGATAGCAGTGGTGGGTTTCAAATATTTTTGGTGGGTGTGGCATGGGTTGGTGGGCGTGGCTTGGCTTGGCAGGCGTGGCAGGGGAAGGATACTGTAAAATCTCCAGTCCCATCCCACTCCAGGGGAAGGATACTGTAAAATCTCCATTCCCATCCCACTCCAGGGGAAGGATACTGTAAAATCTCCATTCCCATCCCACTCCAGGGGAAGGATACTGCAAAATCCCCATTTCCTCCCAATCAGCTGGGACTCGGGAGGCAGAGAATAGATGGGGGCGGGGCCAGTCAGAATTTTTACTACCAGTTCACCGAACTACTCAAAATTTCCGCTACCGGTTCTCCAGAACTGGTCAGAACCTGCTGAAATCCACCTCTGCTGGATAGGCTACTCACAGGAACAGAAGATAAAATAATCAAAAAAATTTATAATTTTGTACTTAGTATGGAATTAGAAGAAGAACAAGTAAAGGAAACAATGATTGCTTTGGCAAAAAATCGTGGATACTCAATTGAGCTCGATAGATGGCAACAGTTATGGGAAAGGAACTATAAACTAACAATGTCCACTGCATACAAAGAGAATCAATATAAAATATTTTACAGATGGCATATGCCCCCGAAAAATTGGCAAAAATGTTTAAAGACAAATCAGCTAATTGTTGGAAATGCCATCAAATACTAGGATCTTATTATCTTATGTGGTGGACATGTTCAGAAACTAGAGTCTACTGGAACAGAATTAAGATTTGGTTAGAGGAAATGACCCAACAACATATTGATTTAAAACTGGAGCTGTTCCTACTGGGTATCCTACCAGAGAAAATTAGTAAAGAACATGTATATTTGGGACTTCCGGCGGTGACGCCACGCGGTGTGGATGAGGGTGACTTTGACAGCTCCCATAAACCCAGCTAATTCCTGAATAGGAGCCCCATAAGGGCAGTTCCAGACCCGGAGGGTCCGGAATATTAAAGGGGAAGGCTTCAAGCTTCGGACGAGACGCTAGCGTCCTGGAGATTGAAAGCCAGACCCCTTAAATCCAGCAGGAAAAAATCTGCCTTTAAGGCAGATCGAAAGCGATGGCGGCCACCTCAGAGAGGAAGCAAAGAGTGATCTCACTTGCAGTGGTCGTTTGAAAGTGGAGGAAAGAAGAAGAAAATAGTGAGACTTTTTTTAAAAAAACCGGCTTGGAAAAGAGAGTCACGGAGAGTATTAAAAGAGACGATTGAGAGGAGAGCACTCAGCAGGAGACGATCGAAAGAAGGCAACAACGTAGCAGAAATAGAGAGCAGAATCAACGAAGAAGATAAAAAGTAACAACCTGGACTTTCTGGATTAATGTGGAGGAAATACGGCGGAGAAGAGAGAGAGAAAAAAGAGTAATTTAACTTAATTTAAAACGGTGACTTTGGATTTAAGACTAAAAAGTAAGGAGCTCCCTGTCTTTAGTTGGCAATTTGGCTGGGCGATTTTTGAAAGGAGGTTTGTGGACAGAGAAGTAAGTACAAACGATCGAACATTGTGAATTTATAAATACTAAGAAGGACAATAAAGTGTAAGACTGGAAATAGGGAAGAACTGAACAGTGGTGTGAAGAGTGAAAAAAATCTGAACTGGACAATCTGGATAATCTGATGCAATAAGGAGCGGAAGGAGCGGAAGAAGGCATCTTAAAAAAAACCTCCTGATTCAAACTTGATTTAAGTATTATTTCTGAAGGGAATTTGCAATTGGGAAAGAGGGAGATCTGTTTTGCTGATTGTATGAATAAGTGTTATAGGTTATATAGAAAGGAGTAAGGATTAAAAGAGAATAAATAGTGGTGAAAAAGGGATTGTTTAAATAGCACAGTGTAAAGAGGTGGGAGAAAGAGGGTACAATCGTTGATAATTGTTGTTGGAAAGTTATATTTGTGAGGGGTATTATTACTATTTTAACTGGGATATAACGTGGTAAAGTAAAGTAATCCTAAACGTTTATGATATTGTGGAGAAATTGGACCAAAAATGTAACAATGTCAACAACAACAATAGCAAAAATTGGGGGAAAAAACCTACAGTAAATCCAACTTTGATGGCCTCACCTACAACACAGTGTTCGATTGAGACCATGCTGGGAAAAGAAAAGGATAAGATGGAGCTGACGATGAGCAGCATGCAAAATATGCTACAAACAATCCAAGAGACCTTGCTGAAATCACAAGAAAAAATGGCAGACCACCAAGAGGAAGCTAGAAGATATCACCAAGAAATTAAAGATGAAATAGGAGAATTAAAGGATGATCTGAAAAGTATGAAAGAGAAGATGGAGAACATTCAATATACAGTAGTAGAGAATGAGCAGAAAGTAAAAAAAATAGAATCTAAGGTAGACCAATTGGATTTAAAGTTAGAAATGGCAGAACAGAAAACACGACAATTAAACAAAGAACTGTCTGACTCCATTACTTTTTTGGAAATGGAGAAAGCTTCTTTCTTCCTGCATTTGCAGAACATCACCAAAGAGAAAGAAGATTTGGAAGAAAAAATGAGTGATATAATATCAGAATTAGTACAGAGAGACAAAATGGAAGTAAAAGATTCGATAGATGAAATATTTCGAGTACATAACAATTACATTAGGAGGCACCGGTTGGCACGGGAAGTACATATCAGATTCAGTAAAAAAACAATGAGAGACGAAATATATAAAAAATCAAGAGATGAAAAAGTAACGTACAATGGGAAAGAGATCATTATCTTAAAGCAAATTCCACGAAGAGTACGAGATCAAAGACAGCTATATTACTTCCTGACATCTCAATTAATACAACATAAAGTAATGTTCCAATGGATTATGCCGGAAGGAATTCTTATTACATGGCAAGACAAAAAATTCAAAATTGACCCAGTAGAAAAAGCGCAGGAGTTCTATAAAAATTATTTAGAAGAAGAACAAGAAAGTAAAGACAAATCAGAAGGCAAAAGCCAAGAGGAGGAACAACAGGAGGAAATAGAAAGAGAGAAAGAACAAAAGAAAGCCCAAGAAAAGGAACGAGAAGAAAGAGAGGGAGCAAAAGGAAGAGTCAAGAGAGAGACAAGAAACACCAAAAGGCAAGTACAGTAAAAGATGGAAGAAATAATATCTTTATTCTCCGTGAATATCAATGGCCTAAACGTACAGAAAAAGAGAGCCCAAATATTTACAAAACTAAAAAAAAATAGATATAGACGTGATTTGTTTACAAGAGGTCCACATAAAGAAAGATTTTCAAAAATTGTTGGAAAATAAGAAATTAGGAAAATTATATGCGTCACTTTCTCAACAGAAAAAAGGGGAATAGCAGTGTACATAAAGGAAAGAATAAAATCAGAATTAAAGGATGATGAGGGTAGAATTCTGATGGTCAAATTAGATACTGAAATGAAACAATTTTTACAAGTAGTGATTTACGCCCCTAATACTAATAAAAAAGATTATTATAAAAAATTACACAATAAAATATTAGAACAAGAAATAGAAAATATATGTATAATAGGAGACCACAACGCTATAGTTGATAGTAAAAAAGATTATTATAGTGAGAAGAAGAGCAAAAAAAAAAAAAAGGAAATATAACCAAAAGAGTTTTTTAACATGACATCAGAATTAGGTCTAAAAGATACCTGGAGAGAAATCAATAAAGAAGAAAGACAATACACATACTATTCTCATCCGCATCAATTGTGGTCCAGGATTGACATAGCTTGGATGACAACGCAATTGCAATTGGAGATAAAAAAAATAGAGATTGGAATAAATGAATGGGCGGACCACAATCCCATAATAATACATTGGAAGGGACAAAAAAGATATAAAAGGTGGACTCTAAGCCAGTATATATGTAAGGAGAAAGAATATAAACAACTAATAGGAAAAGAGATAGAGATCTTTTTAGGTATAAATAAAAAAGAACACACCTCGCCCCAAAATCTCTGGGATACCTTAAAAGCCTACATTAGAGGGGTGTCAATTGCATATATTGCAAAGAGAAAGAAAGAGAAAAGATACCAACTGTTGTTTTGATGAAGAAAGACGCGTAGGCAGGATGATGATTCACGGGAAGGCCCTTCGGTGGGAAGGCACCTTGGGGAAGGCACCTCGGTGGGAAGGCACCTTGGGGAAGGCACCCTGACTCCATCCAAAAGGCTCCCTTTTATTGTCATTTTACAGCTACCATGGCAAAACATTAATCATCATTTACTTGTACTGATTGGTTACAGAAGGCTCATGATTTTCACGTGAACACCTCGTTTCTCTCTCGTGCTCTTCCTGTGTCACACAATGCTACGTGCCTGGTTTTGCATATTTGAGATAGGGTCTCCACCAGACATCCTGTCTTTACATTCCTCAAGAGATTAAGACTTTGTGTAGATGTTTGTTTACACAGCGTGGTTTGCCAGCCACTGAGACAACACTCACCTCCACATGTCCTCCTTTTATATTTTAGTTTTTATTTTTTAAGATTTTGCAAGCATACATAATTTCAGATTTGGAGGGCCGAATTCTTGGACGAAATATCGCTAATAACCCAGGCAAACATTGTATGCAACAGCAACAACAAATCAAAGCAATAATGACTAATATAATAATGGATACTATTTGTCGTATCCATCCAAAATCTGGGAGCCAAGACCATAACCACTCCCATGGAGATTGTGGAATAGTGGATCCAATTGGATTATCTGCAATCATGTTTTCCATGTGTTCAATCGTAGCTGAAATATTTGCCTTATGATCAGTAATATACATACAACAATGTGAATGAATTAAAGCACATACCCCACCCTTGGCCGCTAGAATGATATCTAAAGCATAACGATTTTGCAACACTATATCTCTAATTTGTGACATCTCTTCATTGATCAATTTTAGGGAGTGAACAGTAACCTTAAACAATGCAGTTGTCCAATTTGATAAAATATGCAAATCTCTATAATTCATCATTACTCCTAAAGGAGGAAGAACACCCCTTGCTAACATGGTCGCAGTGTAACGATTAATGGGATTTTGAACATCTATGTTTTGACGATTCCTTAACCGTCCTTTAGGTAAATGATCAGATATCACTACAGAGGGAGCAATGTATCCCAGAGTACAACGACCAGACCACCATGCAGGAATATGTTGATATGCCCTTCTACCACATAGCATCCAAACATTATTTAAAAGCGGAATTGCTAAGTCATCTGATGACTGGGTCTGCTTGACCATAGACGCCGCTGCAGTACAAAGGAACAACCCACTACACCTTAAAACATCTGTTGGTCCTGGACATGGGCATGTTGTAGGACACCCTAATATCTGGTGTGTACACCCATAGTAAGTGAAATTATGTAAATGTTCATATAGGGTACCATTCAAGAAAGAATTGTTTCTCTTCATAATGGGGCTAAGAATAAATGTTGTGTTACAATAAGGATACTTTCCAACGTCCACAGATGCACTCCCAGCTGCGGTGCTATTGATGAATTCCCAACAGTATGTTGCTACTTCCTGAAATGTGCTTTCAATGGCTAGGATAGTGTTCTTGCCAGTCGTCTTAGTGTCTCTAACGCTTCCATCCTTCCAAGTGAAAGTTTTCCATTTCGTGTCATTAAAAGGAACAGCATGTATTAAAAGTCCTCCTTTGACATGTGGGGGAACGTGCATACAGATCCAGCAATCAGTTTTACCTATTAATCGAGAGATATTCTGCACATCCCATATATAGGAATTTTGATCCCAAAGACCTTGTTCTGGAATTCCATGTTGCAAAATCATCGTAGCCGCGCAAGGAGGGAAAATACACATAAAAATAATACACATGACAATGGTTACAGAATTAGCATTTAAACAAGAAAAAGCTGCTACTAAAATGTTCTCCGGGGATTTGGCATATTCTTTTCCTGTAGCAAGTTTGTAGATTGAATAGAAAGAGCTTTAATCTGTCCCCAGGTCACTTGATGAGCCTGGCGAGGTGCTCGGTCCTGATCCTGCTGAGGGTTCTGCAGGCTGAGTGAGAAGTTCAGGATCGGGTGTTTCAATCCTTTGTGCCATGCCATCTTTCCACGGTTTCACACACCTAGCAGGGATCCACACCGGTCCTGTAGGAGCAAGAACAGCGGCGTAGCCCCGTCCCCACGTCAGTAAGGGAACAGGTCCATGCCATTTGGGATTAGGCAATAATCTATACATTACCTGTGGCTGGGGATGACTTATTCTACTTCCAAAATGATTATCTACTGGAGTTGATAAATTTGTGATATTAAGATGATTCAGAGTAAACAGAACTTTATTTAACCATTCCTGTTTACCAGGGAGACCTATAGGAATCCCTCCTGTTTGTTTGTGTTTATCCAAAGCACACTTTAATGTAAAATGTGCACGCTCCAGTATGGCTTGTCCTGTATAAGGTATGCCAAAAAGATGTTCAATTTGCCATGTGTCACAAAATTCAGCAAAGGAGCGACTACAATATGCAGGGCCATTGTCTGTTTTTAACGTAGAAGGTAGGCCCATGACAGCAAATGTTCGAATACAATGATTAACAACATGTTTGGTGGCTTCTCCTTTCTGAGGAGTAGCCCAAATAAAATGAGAAAAAGTACCAACAAAATAAACTACAGGAGGAACTCCAAAAACTAGAAGAAAAGATCCCCCAAATAAGAAGGTTAAAGAGGAAAGGAGAATAACTAAACATAAATTAAATTTGATCATACAAGAAGAGATAGCTTTGAAAATAAAGACAGCGAAAGAAAATTATTTTGAACATGCAAACAAAATAAGTAGATGATTAGCCTACAAGCTGAAAAAAGAAAAAGATAAAAGAATGATACAATATCTGAAAGATGAAGAAGGGGAAACTCGATACAAAAAAGAAGACAAAAAAAGAATAGTACATACCTTCTTCTCCAGATTATATACACAGGAAGAAAAGAAGGAAACCAAAATCCAGAGATATTTAGAGGAAATAAATGTTTGCAAATTGACAGAGGAACAAAAAGAAATATTGAATAGACCGATCTCCGAAACTGAATTCGGAATGGCAATAAAAAAACAAAAAAATAATAAGACCCCAGGCCCAGATGGATTACCGATTGAATTGTACAAAAATACAATAGAACAGACAGGAGGACTTATGTTAGAAATATTTAATGAAGTATTGCAAGAGACAAACATACCTAAATCATGGTCAGAAGCATTAATTACACTGATTCATAAGGAGGATTCTGATCAACAATTAATACAAAATTACAGGCCTAGCTCTCTATTGAATTCTGATTATAAATTATTTATGTCGATAATTGGTGAAAGATTAAAGGTGATTCTGAATAAACATATACATTTGGACCAAAGTGGATTTCTGCCAGGATGTCAAATCAAAAATAATACACGTACGATAGTCGATATACTAGAGTACTACAAAGTACACTTAGAGAAACAATTTTCACTGGTTTTCCTTGACGCACAAAAAGCCTTTGACAATCTGAACTGGAATTTTATGATACAATTAATAAAGAAATTGGATTATGGACAAAAATTTGGACAAATGGTTGAAAAAATTTATTCAAAACAGACGGCAAAAGTATTGTTTAATCAGGATATGACAAAAGGCTTTGAGATAACAAAGGGAGTAAGACAAGGCTGCCCACTCTCCTCACTTCTGTTTATTCTATCACTGGAGCTACTCTTAAATAGAATTAGGGAAGATCAAGAAATAAAGGTGTTGAGAATTAAAAATGAGGAGTATAAAGTCCAAGCATACGCAGATGATATGGTCTTTATAACTGAAGAACCTTTAGAATCAGGCCCTAAATTGATCAGAAAAATAGAAGAATTCAGAGTAGTAGCAGGTTTAAAAATTAATAAGAATAAATCAAAATTATTAACTAAAAATCTCACAAAAAACATGAGACAGAATTAGAAAGGATTATGAATATACAAGTAACAAAAAAATTAAATACTTGGGAATTTGGCTGACTGCAAGAAGCTCCTCAATTAAAAAAGAAAACTATGATAAATTAATAGAGCAAATTGGGTAAGATTTGGAAAACTGGACAAAGTTGCAGATCTCATGGATGGGAAGAGTGGCAGTGATGAAAATGAACATCTTGCCCAAGATTTTATTCCTCTTCCAGGTTATCCCGATAAAAATAGAAATTTTTTTTTGACCTATTAAATAGATTGACTACAAAATTTATTTGGCAAGGGAAGAAGCCTAGAATTAGACTAAAAGTACTACAAGACATTAGAGATAGAGTGGGGGCTGCCCTCCCAGATTGGGAGTCTTATTATCAAGCAGCAGGATTAGCCTGGATAAAGGATTGGATAGAGTTAGAAAATAAAAGATTGCTAATATTAGAAGGACATGATTTAGCTTTAGGGTGGCATGCATTTCTGGGGGGGGGGGAAACAAAATACCCATGGATACTTTAAAAGACATACAATTAGGAATTCATTATTAATAATTTGGAATAAAATTAAAAAACAACATTATATACAAGTACCGTTTTGGATTTTCCCAGAAGAAACTCTAACACACCCAAATTTAGTAGATTGGACTAAAATAATCAGATATAGCGATATAATAAATGAGAGGGGAACACTAAAAACCAAAAATGAACTGGAACAGGATTTAGGTAGAGAAATGCAATGGTGGACATATCTACAGATAAGTTCAAAGTATACAGAGGAGATAAAAAAGGACCAAGTCCGACTAGAACAAACTGAACTAGACAAAATTCTATTAGGGAATGAACGAAAACTAATCAGCAGATTATACAAATTTCTATTACGGTATAAAATGGAAGAGGAAACAGTGAAAGACACGATCAAATGGGCAAAAAATTTTAATCATGTGATAGAATTAGAGAAGTGGGAGAAGATGTGGAGAATGAACATGAAATTGACAATTGTGACGGCATACAAGGAAAACCAGATGAAAATGTTTCATAGATGGCACCTCCCACCAGCCAGAATTGCGAAAATGTTCCCCAGTAATTTCCCGAAATGTTGGAAGTGCAAGACTAGTTATGGAACATATTACCATCAATGGTGGACTTGCCCAATTGCACAGGAATTCTGGACAAAAATTAAAACCTGGATAGAAGAAATAACTCAGAATTCAATAGAGGGAGAACCGGAACAGTTTTTGTTAGGAATCTCGATAGAAAATTATACTAAAGAAATACAGTACCTCATATTGCATATACTGACTGCAGCACGTATTGTATATGCGCAATATTGGAAGAGAGAAAACTTACCATCTGAAGAGGATTTAATTAAGAAAATTCTGGAATGCGCAGAATTAGATAAATTAACTAAAGAAATTAAGGGGAAAGAAGAATCAAAGTACTATAAGGTATGGAGTAGATGGTATGAATGGTTGAAAAATAAGGAAACAAGATAAATGAATGAAGATAGGAGGGGGAAAATGTGTACGATCAATTTATAGGATAGAAGGAATAATAGAAAGCAGAAAATGAAGTCAAATAAGTTAATACTAAAATATCTGTAAATATTGATGTATAGAAAGAATGGACCGCGGTAACCAATTGAAAAGAAAAGTGATATCAATTTTTTTTTAATTCTATAAATGTTGTATGTCTATGTTTGGTTTTTAATGTGTTTAAAATAAAAAACGTTTTTTAAAAATAAAAAAAGAAAATGTATATTTGATTATTCATATAACTGCAGCGAGGATAGTATTTGCGCAAAGATAGAAAGTAGAGAAAATCCTGTTGGAAGGGGAAGTAATTAAAAAAAATTAGACTGTGCAGAAATGAATAGATTAACCTTGATGATTAAAGAGAGAGAAGATACGGAATATTTTAAGATATGGGGGAAATTTTATGATTGGTTAGAAAAGAGAAATAGATAAAGATTTTGAAAATGAAATAGGAGAATATTATATTAAATGTATTGTACTTGGGGGGAAATATTGTAATAGAGAAATGGAAATTATAAGGGAAAAAATGAAGATAGGAGGAGTAATCAAAAAGAAGTTACTGAAGAAACACTGAGATGACACGCGGAAGGATTGATGTATTATGTGTTTGTTTGTGTAAATTTTTTTTTAAAAAAATTACAACCCCCCCCCCCCCCCCCCATTTTTCTATTTTATCAAGTAGTAGATTGTGGTCTACTTTGTCAAATGCCTTACTGAAGTCCAAGTAAATTATATCCACAGCATTCCTCTGGTCCACTAATTTTGTCACCTTGTCAAAGAATCCAATAAGATTTTTCTGGCATGATCTGTTTTTGACAAACCCATGTTGGCTTTTGGTTATGACTTTGTTTGCCTCTGATTTGTTGCTTGATAATCTTTTCCAGAATCTTCCCAGGTATTGAGGTCAGGCTGATAGGTCTGTGGTTTCCTGGATCTATTTTTTTTCCTTTTTTGAAGATGGGAACTACATCAGCTCTTTTCCAGCCCTCTGGCAGTTCCCCGGTGCTCCAGGATCTTTGGAAGATATAGTTCAGTGGTTCCGAGATCACATCTGCCAGTTCCTTCAGAACCTTGGGATGTAATCCATCTGGTACCGGTGATTTGAACTCGTCTAGGGTGGAAAGATGCTCACTTACCACTTTCTTGTCTATTTTAACTTGTGTTTCTAGTCTGTTTTTTACGGTATTGTTTTTGATAGGTTGGACTGTTTTTTCCAGTGTTGAAATCTGAACTGGTTTATTACCGGTTCGCTGGCTGAGCAGTGCGCACCACGCACCAAATGCGAGGTGCACATGCACAGTGCATGCCAAAAGGAGGCATGTGGTAAGTAGAAAAGCGTGCGGGGGGGTGATCAGCTGTTGCGCACAATCTTTTTTTTCCTTTTAAAAGCAATACTTTTAAAAGGAAAAAAAGCCTCTGACGATCAGGCAACTCAGCTGGG
>WNWU01012307.1:182003-207756 GCA_012654045.1 Ptyas mucosa
TTGCCTTGGTGATTCTGCAGTTGACCTCAATGTCAATTGTCACTGCACAGGAGAGGGTGCTGCCAAGGTATATAAATTGGTCCACTGCTTGCAGTTTTTGTCCCTTCACTGTGATGGTGGGCTCTTGGTGTTGGGCTTTCGGAGCTAGTTGATGCATCACTTCGATCTTCTTTATGTTGATGAGGAGGCCGAAGTTGTTGCATGCTGCTGCAAATTTGTGCACTCTGGCTTGATTGGGTGGCCTATAGTATACACCTATATATCTGCTTTTTACTTGTTCATGGTCTCTGCCTTATTTTCTATGAGGTTTGTCATTTTAAATCTCACAATTGGCGCCCGAACAGAGACTTGAAGTCTTCCGTCTGGAGGGGGATTACCGCGGACCGGGGGTACCAATGCTGATTTTAGCATTCTGGGAAGGGTAATTCTTTTCCAGGGGGACTGCTCTTCTTTAACCTGATGTGATGGAGACCTGAATAACAAAGCGGGAAGTCCAAGCTGGGAGGGACCAGGAATACAGTGCACTGACCCAGAGTGAGTTGTGACTGAACCCGTCGAGATGCAGATGGGGAATCATCTAGAGACTCTTAGTTTCATTGTGGCCCCTGGCATGGAGCGGCCCCTCATACTTGGACTACCTTGGCTCTGTAAATGGAACCCGCGCATTAATTGGAGGATGGGAGTTTTGCGCATTCGCTCCGAGAAACCAGAAAAAGACAGGAAAGAACCCCTTTTGGAGGACGAAGAGGATTACGAGGAGGCGGAGACAGCAATAGACCACATAGAGGGGGAGGAGAAGATTCCTAAGGAATATTGGGACCTCTGGGAGGTTTTCAGCGAAAAGGCCTCGGATGTGTTACCTCCCCATAGACCAACGGACTGTATCATTGAAATACTCCCTGGAGTGAAGCTCCCTAAGCCAAAAATTTACCCCATGACCCCTCGGGAGCTGGGGGAACTATGGAACTTTATTGACAAAAACCTAGAAGGGGGTTTTATCCAACCAGCCAGGCCGAGGGTGGCAGCACCAGTACTGTTCCGGGAGAAGAAAGATGGGTTCTTTCGCCTTGTAGTTGACTACAAAAATTTGAACGCCATTTGCGTAGAAAATGTCTACCCCCTGCCGCTTATGAAGGACATGCTGGCCCACCTAGGCAAGGGGAAAATCTTCACCAAACTTGACTTATGAGATGCTTACTACAGAGTTCGAATTAAGGAAGGGGATGAATGGAAAACGGCTTTTAACTGCCCACTGGGATGTTTCCAGTTTAGGGTGCTCACTTTCGGACTACAAGGAGCCCCTGCTGTGTTCATGCAATTAATCAACGAAGTACTGCATGAGCACTTATACAAGGGGGTGCTGGTCTACTTGAATGACATTCTTATCTATACCGAGAACATGGACAACCATGTGAAATTGGTTAGAACGGTCCTGAAAAAACTCAGGGCTGCTGAACTATACACCAAACTCTCAAAGTGCGAATTCCACCAAGATAAAATTGACTATCTCGGATACTGCATCTTGCATGAGGGAATAGAGATGGATCCGGAAAAGGTCCAGGTGGTGTTGGAATGGGCCCCACCACGCACCCACAAACAACTACAGAGCTTCCTGGGATTTGCTAACTTCTATAGACAGTTTATCCCCTCATTCGCCAAAATCGCTCTGCTGATTACCAATCTTTTGAAGACAAAAGGAGAAGTAAAACCAAAGCCCTCCCGACCCCTCGAATGGACTATGGACTGTCAGGTGGCATTTGAGAAACTAAAACACTTGTTTGCTGCTGAACCAGTCCTTAAGCATCCTGACATGGAAGAACCGTTTGTTGTACAGGCTGATGCCAGCGATGTAGTAGTAGGAGCAGTACTTCTGCAAATGAATGCAGATGGAAAGCTGCAACCTTGTGCTTATACTTCCCATAAACTAACGGAGACCGAGAGGAGATGGGCCATATGGGAGAAGGAGGCTTTCACGGTGCATTGGGCCCTGTTAACGTGGAGGCAATTCCTTGAAGGGGCTAAGCACCCCTTTGAGGTGTGGACTGACCACAAGAACTTGGAAGCTTTGAAAACGCCACGTGAACTATCCCCAAAGCAAGTCCGTTGGGCTCAGCATTTCAAACGTTTTAATTTTTCCCTGCACTACCTTCCTGGAGGGAAGAACTTTATGGCAGATGCACTTTTTTAAAAATTTGATTTATATGCCGCCCTTCTCCAGAGACTCAGGGCGGCTTACAATGTGCTAAGCAATAGCCTTCATACTTTTGTATATTCATACAAAGTCAGCTTATTGCCCCCACAAACTGGGTCCTCAATTTACCTACCTTAGAAAGGATGGAAGGCTGAGTCAACCTTGAGCCTTGGTGAGATTTGAACCTGCAATAATTGCAGGCAGCTGGTGTTAATAACAGGGTGCTTTAGATCACTGTACTACCAAGGCTCATTTCCAGATTGCCGCAATACAACAATGCTAGAGAGGAAGTGATTCGGCCAATCATCCCCTCAACTCAGCTGGCGGCACCAGTAACTACTCGAGTGCAGGCTAAGGCAGATCCAGCTTTATTGGGCAACTTGTCTAAGCGACTACAAGAAGCTCTAAAGACCGACTTCCGGTGGGATCGCGACATCGCCAGATGCTTCTTTTTGAAGCGCCAACCCAGGGCTCCGTAGAACCGCAAGAACAGCGACTATCAGCTGTCTTGCAGTTTGGAAACTTTCTTCCTGGTAAGAGGGGGGAAAGTGAGTAGACGGGTGGGGTAGAGCTCCCTAAGAGTGCCAGATTTTACCCATAATCTGGCGCTCGAAGATGAGAGCTCCCCGCTAAGCCTGTCAGTACTCCGGACCCTGGATGTCTCTGCTTTGCAGAGCTAGATGTCGTGACCATCCCAGCAACCAACTTTAAATAAATATTTTTGAATCGAGCTGGTGGAGCACAAGCAGCAAAAATAAAACAGCAAGTATTTTCTTTTTTTTTAACTCCAAAGATTTACCTTCTTTAAAAGATTTTCTTTAAGCAGAGAAAGTGAAAGCAAGATGGCGTTTGAGTTTCAACGGGGCGTGAAGAAGTGAAAGTTAAAAGCAATTATTGATAAACCCCTGTTTGAAACGTAAAACTCTTTTCTCAAAAGTGGATTAACCAAGAAAGGAAGTAATTATACTAATTGAAGCAGTAATATAAATTACAAATTGCAAAGGGTCTTTTTTTTCTTTTTGATACTTTTTTTCCCCCCCTGTCCTTTTGGAAGGGAAAGAAGAAGGGGGGCAAGATGGCTGGTCTTTTTGAAAGCAAAGAAAGCAAAGAAAGCAAAGAAGGGTTAATTAACCCTCATATATGGTCTGATTTTGAGGAAGCTTGGAGCTCAATTACCTCTGCTTTATTGGAAAAAAATTGATACTATATTTCAAGCTTCTCAAGCTGGAAACAATGAAATACATGGAAATACTGAGTTGCAATCTAGCAGTGGGGGATTGATTGAAGAGCTGGGAGAAGGAAAAGAACAACGACAACAGCCTACAGTATTTTTGGTGAGCAAGATGGATGCTTTGCAGAATAAGGAGCAAGAAATTTTGGGAGCTGATGAGACTTTGGCTATACGAATTTTTTGTTACAAAGTCCAACCTGCACTTAAAGAGCTGTTTTCAGAAGAAGTTATACTTTTGCAAAAATTTTATAATATGCAATCCCAAAAAATGCAAGATTATATTGGAGTTAAAAAAGGCAGAGGAATCAAAGTTAAGAAAAGAGTTCGTAAAAAGGAGAAGAAGAAAGACTGGAGACAAGGAAAATAACCCTGCTTGATGAGATGATGGTCCTTAAAAAGTATTGTTTAACTGTTTAAAGATTTTGAACTTTTGGAAGAAAACATCCAACAGCTTAATGCCAGTTAACTAAGTGATGAGCGACGATGAGGAGGTAACCTACAGCTGTATTGGAATATTTTGAGAAGAATAAACAGTTCACTGCAATGCTGGTGTGTTGGGTTGTGAAATAAGCCTTGACCTGAGTGATTTGGAATATTTTATTAAGGACTGTAATAAATTTGGATTTAATTGTAATTGTAGAAGTTTTATTGAATATAGTAAATTGGAGTTTTCTGTTTGAAGGTAATAAATATAAGGCAAAAGGACTACGGGCCTAGGGCAATTGCAGCTGATATGGTGGTTTCCCTAATACGTCTGATGAACTTATTAATCTAATTTTTGGCTGGATTTGATGGATATTATTTGAAATACAATTACAAAGTCACTCGGGGGGGTTTTTTATATAAAGAAGCAATTTTAATTTAGGTGGGTAGACGCAAATGAAGACATTCTACATGCTGTTGGAAGATGTGAATATAAGAAGATTAACAACTGGTTTAATCTAGTATGAAGAATTTAAATGTTTGATATAGCTATTAAATGATGTTTTTAGGTGATTTGTTAATATGTACTGATAAATTAATAAGAGGTTTGATTATTACTTTTTAGTTAGAAAATGGTTTTTTTTAAAAGTGTTTTAACTATAATTGGACCTTGATGGTTTAAAAGTGGAGGACGGAAGAGTTTATATAATATTTTATTTTAAATTTGGGGTTTTCGAATGAGGTTTTTTTTGTTTTCAATGAAAGAAGTTATAAAATATCTTGTTAAATTGTATAGATCTAATAATCTGCTAAGTATGTATTAGTTAAATTGAGTAACGATAGGTTTGATTAGGTAATATTTAACTGTTTTATTAACTGCTGCAATTATAAATGGATACTAAATCTGTTAAATCAGATGGAATAAGAAGAAAGAAGACTTGCTTTCCTTTTATCTATTTGTTTAATGATTATGATAAGTGAGAGATGGAGTTGAATTTAGGGGATTCAAGCTGTATTTTATATTTTGTATTTGCTCTGGGAAGTCGGGGGGGTGGTTGGGGAAGGGGGGGAAATGTATGTAAAACTTTTAAAACTTTTTCAATAAAAAAAAAAGAAGCTCTAAAGACCGATGAGTGGTTTCAAGCCCATTCGAATGAGTGTACACTGCGCGATGGTCTGGCTTGGATGGGAGCCAAGTTATATGTTCCCACCAGTCTGAGAGCAACGATCTTACAGTATGCTCATGATGCCAAAGTTGCTGGGCATTTCGGATTTGTCAAAACTCTACATTTAGTCAAACGACAATTCTGGTGGCCCGCACTCAAGAAAGACATAGAGGCATACGTAGCCAGCTGCCCCGTGTGTGCCTCGGCCAAGAGACCTCCGGGGGAGCTGCCTGGATTACTTCAGAGCGTTGCCAGGCCAGATGCCCCTTGGAGAGAGATCTCCATGGATTTTATTGTGGAATTGCCAGAAAGTGGGGGGAGCACAGTTATTTGGGTGGTCACTGATTTGTTTTCCAAACAAGTGCATTTTATCTCATGTCCCAAGATTCCTTCCGCAAAAACACTTGCAAAAATGTTTGTCCAACATGTGTACAGATTACATGGTGCCCCAAAGCGTATAATCTCTGATAGGGGTGTCCAATTTACCTCCCATTTCTGGAAAGAGTTCCTAGCGCTAATAGGCTCTGCCCAGGGATTAAGCTCCGCCCACCATCCTCAGACAAATGGGGCTTGTGAAAGAACCAATTCTGTACTGGAACAATATTTGACGTGTTATGTCAATTATCAGCAAGATAACCGGGCAGAGTTATTGCCATTCGCAGAGGTGGCTTATAATAACTCCATACATAGCAGTACTGGGTTCACCCCTTTCAAGGTGGCCTTCAGCCAAGACTTTATGCCAATTCCAGAATTGCCCCAAGAGAATCCAAAACACCCCTCTCTGATTGATTGTATAGAACAGCTACGAGGCACATGGGCAGTAACTCGTAAGGCACTCAATGAAGTGCATCGAGCTCATAAAAACCAGGCCGATAAAAAAAGGGGTCAGGAATAAGATTATAAAGTTGGGGAGAGAGCACTTCCGGTTCCGGATGGCGACGGACATTGCCTGGGTAAGCTCTTGCCCCAGCGTCTGAACCCCCCGCCTGGAGGCCCCTCGGGGCTGGGTGCCCTGGCTTCAGGGTATCCACTGTTAAGGGTGGCTTGCCAGGGGTCCCCTGCCTCAATTCCAGGGGCTGGGCGGCCAATGCTGGCGCGCCCGAGGCTCCGGCGAGTGGGGGCGGTGCGCGATGGCCATCTCAAGGCCGCTGACCGCGCCATTGTGCCTGTAGGACCCGGAGTATATTGAAATTAAGGCAGCAGGTAAAGAGGCGATTGGAAGAGGAAGGGATGCAGGCCGGAGAATAAGTAGAAAAGGAGAGACCTTGATTGGCGAAGCGACGAGGCGTCCTGCGAGTGAGAGGGGGGGGCGAAGTTTCCCCCCCTTGTAGCTGGGAAGGGCGCCGTGGCTGAGAGGGAAGAGGAGGAAAAAAGAAGGAGACCTCTTACCTCGCTGATTTTTTGTGGAGAATGGTGGAGGCGGAATTTGAGAAGGGAGGCTGGAGGCCTCTCTCTTTGCTGGAGAGTTATGGCCGGGGCCTGATTTCCTGCTTCTTTGTATACAATTGATGACATCACCCACCTCTGGTTTCCTGTTTGACCTTCTCTACGAGCCGGACTCGTTGCTTCTGTGAGCGCCCTCTGGTGGATTGTGAGGAAACAGTGCTGATTTTTAAGAGAATCTTTCCCTCTTTGGATGCTTGTGCCTACCTGAGGACCTCTCATTCTTTATCACTGCAAGATGGCAAAAGGACAAAGACCAGCTGCAGGTGACATGGAAAAAATTTTGGAGAAATTGGCAAAATTGGACGAGAAACTTGACAAACTTGATAAACTTGATGACCTGCAAAGAGGGCAACTGGAAATAAAATCTGAAATTGTAGTTATGAAAAAAGATTTAATTGCTGTTCAACAGGTGGCAGAGGAGAATAAGAAAAAGGTGGGAGGTTTGGAGGGGGAGGTGCGGGCAATCCAGAAGAGGGAAGAAATGAGAGGAAATGTAATCTTAACTTCGCAGCTGGATAGAATGTCTTATTTTCTCAGGTTTCAAAATGTGGAAGAGGTGGACCAGGAAGATCTGCGAGAAGTGATGGTTAAATTGTTGGGCGAATTTATTGAAAGAGGTTTGGACCTTATGAGATGGGATATGGATCTAGTTTATAGAGTAAACTCACAATATGCAATTTTACATAGTGTCCCAAGAGAGGTCCACATTAAATTTGTGAGAAGGGAAACGAGAGATGAAATACTTAGAATTCAAAGATCGGGGGCGCTGATATACAGGGGCAAGGAGGTCACCATTCTGAAGCAGATCCCTAGACAGGTACGAGAATTAAGAAGAAATTATTATTTTTTATCAAATAAACTGTACCTTAAGGGAATTGGCTTCAGGTGGTTGATGTCGGAAGGTTTGATGATTTTCTGGGAGGGCAGTAGGAAGAAAATTAATAGTGTGGCGGAGGCTAAGGCCTACTTGGAGCAACATAAGACCCTCCTAGAGGGGGAAGATACAGGAACCGAGGAAGGGGAGGTACCAGATGATCAAGGAACGGGGCGGGCGAGGCCGTGGCGGTCCGGGAGGAGGGGGGTGCTAAGGCCAGAACCTTGAGACCTAGAATTAAGAAATGACGAAGTGGGAGGAATCTATTATCTTGTGCCTTTTATGACATCTCTTATTTTTGTAAACCTTAATATTACTCTGGATACCGAACTGATATTTCTGTAAAAATCCGGTTGTTAAATTTGAAATTTTAACAAGGGAAGATCTGCTGTATGTGAAAAAAAAAGAAAATATATATTATCTTTGTAAAAGGATAATGAAAATTCCACATATTATAAGCAATAATATTGTTTATTTTTAACCAATAAAAACTTTTATAATAAAAGATTATAAAGTTGGTGACATGGTTTACCTTTCCAGCAAATACTTGCAAACTACCCAAAAGTCAAAAAAGCTTGGACCCAAATATGTGGGCCGTTTCCCGATAGTTCGGGTCATTAACCCAGTCACGGTTCAATTGGAGTTGCCAAAAAATTTACGATGAATTCATCCGGTATTCCATGTCAGTTTGCTCAAACCGGAACACTCATCCCCTTTGCGTCCAGACAAAGAACCTCCTCCTGTCCCCATTCTGATTGAAGGAGAACAGCACTTTGAGGTCAAGGAAATCTTAGATTCCAGGAAGCATCGTGGTAAGGTGCAGTATTTGGTGGCCTGGAAACATTTCCCATTGTCAAAAGCTGAATGGGTAAATAAAAAAGATGTTCGAGCACTGAAGCAAGTACAATTGTTTCATACCAAATATCCTGATAAACCTTGATCATTTATTCTATGTACATATTGTATATTGTATATTCATTTCCCTTTTATCTTTTCCAGGGAGAATGTCTCTTTTGAAGGGGAGCCGAATGTCAGCCTCCACTCTTTCAATGCTTGCTTGTCAGCTGCCATGGTAACAGGGGGAGGGGGAGCTAGGAAGTTGCTATACGGGGAGACGTGCTGGAGGATGGGGGAAAGGGGAAACAAAAGCGAAACTTAGCTGCAGTCCTGTGCCTTTGAAGCTGCTATCGAGTCAACGGTCCTGACATTCCAGATTGATGACACTGCCAGATGTGTGATTCCACCTGACCTCTGGAGGACCTTTGGATTGGATGATTTATGCTGGACAGTTGGGAGGGGAGTATATGATTACCAAAGTGGTGACTGGGTCCTGATAAAATCAATAAAGGAAAAGAAATTATAGCCAGTGTGGGAAGGACTATTCCAGGTGTTGTTGACCACCGAGTCGGCTGTGAGGACCAAGGAAAAAGGCTGGATTCATTATTCATTATTCCAGAGTTAAAGGACCAGTGGATTCGCCTTATGGATGGACTGTATCAACAGATGCAACCAACCTGCTTAAATTAACCTTCAGAAGACAGATATCCGACGATTGATGGAACTTTCCAATGACTGATGGAACTTTGGGCAGTTGATTTAAATATTTGGTTGGGAGTAATAAACATTTTTATTGTGTTATTGATTGTATTAAGAAAGGAGACAATTGAATGGTGTAAATCAATGCTGTGGTATCCGGTGGATGTAAGTTCCCTATGATTGGCTGAAAGACTTGAAGTCTAACGGTAAGCTTTTGAGCTTTTACACATCTAAAACATACTCTAAACAGGGGGCCTAGTTCACTAGGAAGATGGAGTTTGCGGTGGTGATAGTCATTACCTTATGGGAAATTATGCAACATGTGCGGGTAGGAATGGGAAATTTGGCTGTATTGCCTAGTTATCCTATAACATGGCAGCAGCTGTGTTTCCATACCGAACTTGAGCACCAATATTCCCTGATGCAGACACCACTAACCCTGATAGAAACTACAGATGAAGCTGGGATTTGTATTAAATCATCTTTTGATGATGGTGTACCTTTGGGGAAATACCCCAGGTGCAACTGTACATATGAAATAGTTTCCCAGTATAAGGATCTTTCAAATAGAATGGAATTCTTATACAATCAATGCACTGATAGATATGGTAATTATACTCCTTCTTATAAAAAGTTTAGGATTATAGAGGAAGGGCTACATTTACCATATATTGAGTTGAAAGCTCCCTCCAAACTTATGTTTTTATGTGGAAATATAGCATTGGCTAAATTACCTTTTATATAATCAGAAAACAGAATTTTACTATGAAATGATGAATACTAGTCTCTATCACAGTAACCGAGTGCCCCATAAGGTTGCTACAAAGGTAGTTACACATGATGGTACGTTGGAGACAGTCGATGAGTCACATGTGCATGGACATGAACATGTGGAAGCACCCAGCCCTGAGAAGGAACCACATCTAATTATTTATGCACCTGTAAAGCCTATAAAATGGCATATAACACCAATAGAATCATATGATCATATGGAGGACAGAACATATAGGGGAATATATAGGGGTAAAAGAGCTACATTACATGAAGCATTTGATGCAGGATGTAATGACGAGGTAGTAATATTAAATAAAGTATAAGCAGGACTTTTGGGAATGTTTCCCTGGATGGCTACTCAATATAACCAGCTGCAACTTGGACATCTTGCCTGTGCTTTAGCAAAAAGCATAAATGAAACATTGTCTGCTATTGCTGCATTAGCTGATGAGATGGGGGAAATTAGGAAATCACTGTTGCAAAATCATATGGCTATAGATTATATGTTGTTACGGATGGGACACGGATGTGAGGAATTCCAAGGAATGTGTTGCTTCAACATATCCGATAAATCTCAATTTATCAAATCTAAACTACAAACATTGCATAGTATATGTCACTGCATTTTTTGTGTTTGCCAGCTGTGCTTGAATTCTAAGACTTACGGTAGCTGCTAGCATCTTATCTCTAAGCTACTGTGCATGTCTACATTCTTTCACCTTCTTCTAACTTTCTTTGTTCGCCTGCCAAGAGGTAAGGCCGGAACGCTGCCAAGATGTAATTAATAGCTAGTAAGATCGTTTTTACTTCTTTATAATAAAATGTGTTTTATTAGAATGTATCTCGGGTTTATTTTTCTTAAAAGTATACTTCAAGGAAAAGCCACGGTCCATCTCTAATTAAGTGCAATTACCCAAAGGGGAACGGGATTAATTGCCACCCTGACACGTGGTAGCAGAGGTCGGTCTGGATTGATTTATGGCTTTTTCCTTGCTTTTTACTTTGATGATAAGCATCTAGGCTAATTAGACAGATGATTAATTTAGCGACTGCGGAACGCTGATTAATTGACTGCTAAGATGCCAAAAAAGAAGAAAAAAGGGAAAATGAAACTCAGAGCATTCTCTACAAATGATTTGAATCTCTCTGATGAAGAAGAGGTAGAAAGAAGGCTTTCAAGTTTTCAACCGCTTGCTTCAGCCACCTGATTAGAAGGAGCCGTGGGAGGAGAAACCGATGAAATGCTCTCACAGAGGCTTAAGGAGGAAGAGGACAAAAAAGCTGCTCTTGAAGGCAACGTGCTGAAACTGAGGTCAGTGACGTCCCCTTCTGACTATGCATGCTCTCAAACAGTCCTCCGAGAACCTTTTGAATTTGAAACGCTTGGTGCAAGGCCAAAGTTTTCACAAATGGCTGAGCATTTTTCCTCCCACACACAGAGAGAAGTAATTTATTATTCTCCTCAAAGCTCTAAGCTTTCCCGGCATGAGCAAGCTGTGAAAAGCTATCATGATCAAATAGAATTTTTTGAGCGTGAGCTATACCAGGCAAAAATGGCTTTATCTATGCTCGAGCCAGATAAGAGAGAGTCTCGTGTTTTTAAAATTCCTGAAACTGCCATTTTGGCTCCTTCTTCGAAGCCAAAGCCACACCCCCTAGAGGGTATTGTGTCAGGCAAATCAGAACAGAGAGCTGTGTACACGTCACAATCGTCACATGATGTTCTCTCTTCTCAAATTACACATCATGCCACGAAGGCAGAAAAGTTAACTGAGCAGGCTAAAACTAAAGTTGCAGCACCATCTGCTGGCGAAAGTAATTTACTAGAGAAAGCCGACATGCATTGCAGATTGCAAGAACAATTACAAGTATTGCATTGGACTTTATCAAACATGTCCCTAACTCACTCAGATATTCAGACTGCAATGCAACAAGTGTCTCCACAGGCCCAATCTTCAGCACCCCCTGGTGGTGCTGGTGTCCTTTTAGATGGAGCACAACAATACTTAATGCAGCAAAGGCAAATGACTGCATCTCCAGCAGGCCATGTTAATATTGCAGCTCAAATGCAACAGCTCCAAGCTCAAACACAAGTAGCAGCTGGAGCACAGCAAATCCCAATACAGCAGCCACATTTTCAAGTGCATGCACCAGTGCCTCCAGCCGTACAACCAGGACCAGCTCCTGGTCCACCTCCAGCGGCACAACCAGGGCCATTTTTGGGTCCACAACAAGCACAACAGGTATTTTTACCGGCACAGCCAGCATACTAAATGTACATTACTCAACAGGCATCTTCTATTGCTCCACTGGCTGGTGAGTCAAAACTAAAGATGTCAGGACAGAATTATAAGGCCTGGATCAGAGAGGTTGACCTATTGCTCCGCAGAGAAGGTACCCACTGTATGGTTTTTAATCCTCCTGCCCAGCCATGGACTCCTGCAATAAGAGACTTAGAGACTAAAGCTTGCACAACATTATTGATGTCCATGGATACTGAATTGCAGGTTACTTTTCGGCCTGATGCAACATCCCAACAAATTTGGGTCCAATTGGAAAATTGCTACAGGCCTGTTTCAATTGAATCTTCATGTTTGCTCATGTCTGAGTTCCATGGTTCGAGATTGAAACCTGGTGAACAAATTGGAGGACATTTCACTAAACTGAAAGGAATGAGAAAAGAATTGAGAGAAAGAGGCTATCTTATTGATGATATTCAAATGATCAGCATTATCATTAACTCATTGAATTATGAATGGAAAGATGCCATTACAAAGATTAATCAGGTGCCTATTGCTCAACGCACAGTGGACTATGTATGCAGACTTTTAACTGAAGAAGAAGCATTCATGTTAGCCACGCCACATTTGAGAGGACCACCCACATCAAGAGCTCCAGCGAGGCGTCCCTTCCGAGGAAGAGCCTACGTTCCAAGAATGCCAACATGCTACATCTGTAATAGTGTGGGACATGCCACCCGGGATTGTTCCCAACAAGTTCCAGCTCCCGTCTCGTACCAGCCCAGAGGAACAGATTCCAGAGGAGGCAGAGGCAGAGGTGGAAGACAAGGTCGTCGTGGTCCCAGGCATGATCCGCAAGCTCCACTTGCCACATTGGCTTTAACCAACGATCCACAACCTCATCCAGAGTACGACAGACGGCTTTTGTGGACTTTGGACAGTGGTGCAGAGTTGCATGTTACCTACAGAAAAGAACTTTTCACAGAGATGCACGAGCCTGAACCTGAACTACGTGAACTTTATTCTTTTTCCAATCATCCTTGTCAGGTCAGAGGAAAAGGAACTGTTTATGTTGAAGAGCTCGATGCATTCATCCCTGATGTTTATTACATACCAATAGCAAATAGTAGTTTGCTTAGTCAGAGTCACTTGTCCAGAGTTTTAAAGTTCCAGGTCCACCACCTCAAAAAAGCAAGTTATATAGTTAAAAATGGAGATATTGTTGCTGAAACCATGTTAATTGGTGGTGTTTATTACATAAAGCCAAAACTGCAAGCATAGGCAAGTATACAAACTCCAAAAGAGGAGAGCACAGGCCCAGAGAGAGATGTTCCAGAGATCCTGTTGCTACTCCAAAGGCTCCTAAAGCCAACAAAAAGAAAATTAGGAAACAGGTTGCTCAGAGCAAGCCTGAGGTTCCTCATAAAACTGTTAATGTTGAGAATTCACTAACTGGTAAACCTTTGCATTACAGGTGTATCCATAAGTGGCATAGAAGATCGGGAGATGCCAGTTTTCATGTTCTTAAGAAAATGCCGGAGTTCGCAAAAGGTTTGGATCTAAAGGGGTGTAAGGTGTTTTTGGATTGTGCTGTCTGCAAGAAAGCCAAATCCAAAGCAGCAGCCATTCCCAATCGTGCTACACGCCTGTCAACATGCATTTTTGATTTGGTTCACACTGACATAGTAGGTCCTTTTCCGCCAACACTTGGTGGTAAAAAATATTTTCTAACAATTGTTGATAATTACTCTAGATATGGATATGTATATCCTATGAAAGAAAAATCTGAGACCTTTCAGATCTTTAAAGACTTTGCAGCTTCTGTTTCTACCCAACACCAAGTTCGCATCGCCAGAATCCAGAGTGATCGTGGTGCTGAATTCATGTCTCAGCGTTTCCAGGACTGGGTGCATAAGAATGGAATTCTTCATCAAACTTCGGCTCCTTACACACCGGCTCATAATGGAGTCATAGAACGACAACAAGGGGTCCTGCAAACCATGATGTGTTGTCTCCTAGAAGACGCCAACCTTACTATGCCATACTGGGGTGAAGCTATCAAATATGCAAATTACATTGTCAACTGTACTTGGAGCAGTGTAATAAATCAGACTCCTTTCTTCATGTTGTATGGCTACAAGCCCGATCTCAAGAACCTCCATATTTTTGGTTCATACGCTATGGTGAACATTCCCTTAGATCAAAGAAGAAAAGGAGGTCCAGCAGCAAAGAGACTGAGATTTATGGGCATTGATGATAATTCAAAATGGAGCAAATTTATTGACTCCAGACATGTAATAGTGATTTCCCAATCCGCTAATTTTGAGGAAGATGTTCACTGGTCCAGGATTCATTCCAATGATCCTGGAGTTTATTTTCCTAGAGATGATACTGCTGATGCCACACAGCCTGATGACCAAGATTCACAGGCAAATGTTCCATCCAATAGTTCTTCTCGACCTGATGTTCCATCTTCGCAAGCTGCTGATGCTGACGCTAGCGACGAATGTGAGGATGAGGATGAAGCAGAAGAAGAATGGGCTGTTGTTCCGAGGTGTTCCAAGAGGGCCACAAAGGGGATCCCTCCACAGAGATATTTGTGGCAACTGACAAAAACACCCTTGCCTTTGATTTGTAATGTTACACTTCCACCTGATACGTTCACACAAATCAAACATCTTTCTGATTCAGAGCAAGAGAAGTGGTATGAAGTGGCTGTGCAGGAGGATTAAAAATCATGCAGTGAGTGCCTTCTCTGAGAAGCAATAGAGTAATCTCACTGACCCAGGCTTTATAATTGCGTCCTGACATTTTTAATTTGGACTCACCAGTTAGTGGAGCAACAGAAAATGCCTGGTGAGGAACATGCATTTGATATGCTGGCTGTGCCATTGGAGGTGGACCAGGAGCTGGTCTTGGTTGTGCCATGGCTGGGGGCACATATGCAGGCATTTGTGGCTGTTGCATTGGAATCTGCTGCATTCCAGCTGCCATTTGTGCTTGAGCCTGCCTTTGCTGCATTAAGCATTCTTGTGTTCCATCTAAAGAGACACCAGCACCACCAGGGGGTGTAGGAGATTGGGTCTGTGGAAACACTTGTGGCATTTCAGCCTGAATATTTAAACGAGCCAAGGACACGTTTGCTAACGTCTGCTGCAACAATTCAAAATGTTTATGCAAACTGTGTTGCCTTTCAGCTTCCTCTTGTAAATTACTTTGGCCGGCAGATGGTGCTGCACCTATAGTCTCGGGCAGGTCTGCATATGTGGCACTTGTAATTTGATCAGGGAGGATTTCATGTGACGTGTGCATTGCTCTCTGTTTTAATTGGCCTGACACAGAATCCACCAGGGGGTGTGTCTTTGGCTCTGAAGAAGAAGCCAAAATGGCGCTTTTAGAGATTTTTAAGTCATGAGGCTCTCTCTTATCTTGCTCAAGCATAAGCAAATCCATCTTAAACTGGGATAGCTCATTTTCATAATATTTGATATGCTCCCGATAGAACTTGATATCTTTCTCACGCTGAGTAAGTTTGGGGCTTTGAGGAGAATAACAAATCTTTTCTCTCTCTGTGTGGGAGGAAAAATGCTCTGCGGTTTGTGAAAGCTTGGGCCTTGCACCAAACGTTTCAAATCTTTGGGCTTCTACAGGAATTATCTGTGAAAATGCATAATTAGGAAGAGATATCACTGACCTCAGTCGTTCATCACCTTCAAAAACAGCATTTCTTTTATCTCTCCCTTGATGCCTTTCCGAAAGCATTTCTGTTTCTTCGGCCCCTTGTTGGAAGTTTGGGAATCTTCTTTCTGCCTCTTCTTGGTCAGAAGAGTATAAATCAGTTTTAGGGAAAGCTCTGGGCTGCATTTTCCCTTTTTTTCTTTTTTTCTTCCTCGGCATGTTAGTAAATAATTAGATTAGCGTTCCTCAGTCGCAAAAATAATCATCCTGACTAACTAGCCTAGAGGTCTTATCAGAAGTAACAAACAAGGAAAAAGCCATAACTTTTAACCGTCCGACTGCTACCAGGTGTCAGGGAGTTGATTGATCCCATCCTGGCTCTGGGATAATCGCACCCTGGTTTAGAGGTTTGGACCGAGGCTTTTCCTCGAATGTATACATTAAGAAAATAAAACCCGAAGAATTTCTAAGAGAAAACTCATTTTATTGTAAAGTAAAAAAAATAAAATAAAGATAACTCTTACTATCTAATTAATTGGCTACATCTTGCCGGCGTTCCTGCCTGACCTCTTGGCAGGAGAACAAAGGAGGAAGAAGAAGTGATAATGGAGGCTAGAAAGGAATGCACGCTTGCGCACTTAATACTGATAACAAAACTTGGCAAAACTACAGTAAGCCTATTAGACCAAAAATGAGAGCTCAGGTGGGAAATACAAGAACGCAGTGACAAATTTTGCCAGAGCTTTGCAGAGATACTTTACATTGAAATCTTTAGGTCATGTTAGCACTTATTTAGGTGTTCAGATTGACAAAACACAGAAGGGGTTTAATCTTTCACAAGAAGATAAAATTGAACAAATTTGCATCATTGCAACATGAAGGATGCTAACACAACAAAGACACCCATGCAAACAGATTTTCACAACTTGACACATGAACCGAGTCCTGAGTTCGAGGATCAAACACTTTATCATTCAGTCATTGGGTCACTGTTGTATATTAGTAGTTGGACCAGACCTGACATTGCACTTAGTGTTAATCTCTTGTCTCGACATGTAGGTAAGGCAAAACAGTTTCATTGGACATGCGTTAAGAAATTATTGAAATACCTAAAGCACACTAAACATATGAAGTTATTGTTAGAACCCATACATACTGATTATGCAGAATTATGTTGTGATGCAGATTCTGATTGGGTGAGTGATAAGAAATCAGGTAAAAGTACTTCAGGTTACATGATGTTCTTAAATGGATGTCCTGTTTACTGGCAAGTGTGAAAACAGAATTTTGTTTCTTGTTCATCTACTGAAGCTGAATATGCTTGTGTTTCAGATGCATGTAATTCTCTACACATGATCAGGTTGCTGATATGCTCAACAAACCGCTTCCAGCAGCTCAGCATGAGTATCTGTGTAAGAAGATGTGCCTTATTTGATGATGTACCTGATGTCCGCTCAACTGGCAAAGAAGGGGATTGTCACTGCATTTTTTGTGTTTGCCAGCTGTGCTTGAATTCTAAGACTTACAGTAGCTGCTAGCACCTTATCTCTAAGCTACTGCGCATGTCTACATTCTTTCACCTTCTTCTAACTTTCTTTGTTCACCTGCCAAGAGGTAAGGCCGGAACGCTGCCAAGATGTAATTAATAGCTAGTAAGATCGTTTTTACTTCTTTATAATAAAATGTGTTTTATTAGAATGTATCTCGGGTTTATTTTTCTTAAAAGTATACTTCAAGGAAAAGCCACGGTCCATCTCTAATTAAGTGCAATTACCCAAAGGGGAACGGGATTAATTGCCACCCTGACAGTATAACTACACATTTAACACATATAATGGAACATGCAGCCTTTAAAGGAATCTGGGATTTGTTAACCTCCTGGTTACCAAGCTTTGCCTGGTTAAAGGACCTATTTGTAGGTATCGTTATTATTGTAATCATATGCCTTATCTCCTGTATCTGTATTAAATGTGTAGCTGTATGTTGTAACTGTTGGAAGTATTGTTATCAAGTAACTAAAGCAAAGAAAACAAATGAAGAATCAAGAGTGAAATTAGGGAGACAGGAAGTATCCATAATGTTACAAAACATACATGATGATTTACAGGAATAAAACTGATAAAAAGGGAAAGGGAGGATTGAGAGAAGAAAGAATTATTCCTGTAAAGAATATAGCCTGAGTGACTCATATTTATCCATGCTGGTTTCTTTTGAGAGCTGTTATTTTTCTTCTTCATTGGTATTGTGCTAGACTGGGCTTTTATAATCTCACTTTTCAAAATTTCCCAAGCTTCTTGAGTTGTTTTCCCCTTGAGGATTCTCATCTATGGAATCCTTCCCAAGCTCTCTCTAAGTTTATTGAAATTAGCTCTCTTAAAGTCCAAGACTCTAGTTTGACACATCTGTGATGTGCTTCCTACATACCTTAGCAAAAAGGTTATCTATTTCCTCTGTTTGATTGGGTGGCCTATAGTATACACCTATGGTGAGAGAAGAAAGAATTATTCCTGTAAAGAATATAGCCTGAGTGACTCCATATTTATCCTTTATATAACCTGAGGTAATCCTCTCTGATATTAAGCTGAGTAAGATATGAGAAATGTGTATGACGCCTGTTTTGAGGAAATAGATGTTTTGGTACATTCTAAGTTGGGTCAGGCTGACCCAAGCTCCGTTGAAAAGGAGGAAGAGACTAATTGTCCAATTAAGAAGAACAATAATGAAGAATTAAGAATACATTAAGGAGGGTATTTTTGGAGGGGAACTCCAAGGTGGAACACATGAGAAAGCCAAAACGTTATGTAACGACTGAAGAACAATGACAGGTGGGGGCGTTTTAATTGTTTTGCTGATTGCCTGAAAATGTATTTAAACCATGTATTTGGAGTGGTAAGACATTCTCTCTCTTTCATGGGAGAACCCTTTTGCAAAAGCTTATAAATATATATATATATATATATATATATATATATATATATATATATAAATATAAATATAAATATAAATAAATAAATAAAATAAATCTGCTTTTTACTTGTTCATGGTCTCTGCCTTATTTTCTATGAGGTTTGTTGTTTTAAGTCTCACATATGGCAGGCTTATGGTCATGGGGGACTTCAACCTGCCGTCTGTCGGCGAAATGTCTGAGGTGGCTTGGGAGTTCATGGCTTCCATGATGGCCATGGACCTGACCCAGCTAATTCATGAACCCGCTCACACAGGAGGACACACTCTGGACTTGATTTTTGTCTCTGGGCAGTGGATGAATGATCTTGAGTTAGGGGTGATAGTGATCGAGCCCTTGTCATGGTCAGATCATTCCCTTCTTAGGCTTGACTTTCTAACCGCCACACCCCACCGCAGGGAGGCGGAACAGACCAGATGGTTCCGCCCCAGGCGCCTGATGGATCCTGATAGGTTCCAGATGGAGCTTGGGCCATTTCCTGAGGCTCTGACTCATGACTTGGCCGAGGAACTGGTGGCCGCCAGGGATAGGGCGGCCTCTGGTGCTTTGGACTGAATCGTGCCTTTGCGGCCTCTGACCCATCGCCGAGTCTACTTGGCTCCTTGGTTCTCGAAGGAGCTGAGGGAGATGAAGCACCGGAAAAGACGCCTAGAGAGCAGTTGGAGGTCTAGTCATTCTGAATCCGACCGAACACGGGTAAGAGCTCATATTAAGACTTACCTAGTGGCGATAAAAGCGGCAAAGTTTAACTATTTTTCCGCTCTTATCGCATCGGCAGATAATCGCCCAGCTGCTCTGTTTAGGGTGACCCGCTCCCTTCGCCATCCGGGAGTGTGGGAGGATCCCTTGCAGGGTCGTGCTGAGGATTTTGTGCAATATCTGCATGATAAAATCACTCAGATTCGGGAAGGCCTGGTCTCTGACTGGGTAGGTACAGACGGGATGATAGAGGCCAGTCTTGAGAATGTCATTTGGGAGGAATTGGATCCTGTTGCTCCCGAGGACGTGGACAGGATACTAGGGCGGCTGAACGTGACCACATGTTTATTGGACCCGTGTCCCTCCTGGTTGGTACTGGCCTCCCGGGAGGTTACGCGAGGCTGGCTCCAGGGGATTATCAACGTTTCTTTGGGTGAGGGTGTCTTGCCATTCACCTTGAAAGAGGCGGTGGTGAGGCCCCTCCTCAAGAAGCCTGCTCTGGATCCGGCTGTTTTGGCTAATTATCGTCCAGTCTCCAACCTTCCCTTCGTGGCGAAGGTTGCTGAGAGTGTGGTGGCGTGACAGCTTCCCGGGTACCTGGATGAAGCTGTCTATCTGGATCCGCGCCAGTCCGGCTTCCAGCCTGGGCACAGCACGGAAACAGCATTGGTCGTGTTGGTGGATGATCTCTGGAGGGCTCAGGATAGGGGTTGTTCTTCTATCCTGGTCCTATTAGATCTCTCAGCGGCTTTTGATACCATCAACCATGGTATCATGCTGCGCCGGTTGGAGGGGTTGGGAGTGGGGGGGCACCGTTTTACGGTGGTTCTCCTCCTATCTCTCCGACCGGACACAGTTGGTGTTGGCAGGGGGGCAGAGGTCGACCCCGAGGCGCCTTGTGTGTGGAGTGCCGCAGGGATTGGTCCTCTCGCCCCTTCTGTTCAACATTTATGTGAAGCCGCTGGGTGAGATCATTCGTGGCTTTGGGGTGGAATTCCATCAGTACGCTGATGATACTCAGCTGTACATTTCCACCCCAGGCCATCCCAACGATGCCCTTGAAGTGATGTCCTGGTGCTTGGAGGCCGTGCGGATCTGGATGGGGAATAACAGGCTCCGACTCAACCCTTCCAAGACCGAGTGGCTGTGGCTGCCGGCGTCCCGATATACCCAGCTGGTGCCATCGCTGGCTATTGGGGGCGAGTTATTGGCCCCCACAGAGACAGCTCGCAACTTGGGCGTCCTCCTGAATGTACGGCTGTCTTTAGAAGAGCATATGACGGCCGTGGCCAGGGGGGCTTTTCATCAGGTTCGCCTGATCCGCCAGTTGCGTCCCTTTCTGGATCAGAACTCCTTATGCACGGTCACTCAGGCACTCGTCACTTCCCGCCTGGACTACTGTAATGCTCTCTACATGGGGCTCCCCTTGAGGTGCACCCGGAGGCTCCAACTGGTGCAGAATGCGGCCGCGCGGGGGATTATGGGAGCGACGGGGTGCTCCCATGTGACACCTCTCCTGCGTGAGCTGCATTGGCTCCCGGTGGACTTCCGGGTGCGCTTCAAGGTATTGGTTACCACCTTTAAAGCACTCCATGGCATCGGACCTGGGTATTTGCAGGACTGCCTTCTGCCGCCAATTCTTTTAAATTTTAAATTTTTGTATCGATTGTTTTTTATTTCTGGCTGTACACCGCCCTGAGTCCAGCAGGAGAACGGCGGTTTATAAATTGAATAAAATAAATAAATGAATAATATAAATATCATTTCTCCCCCCCCCCTTTTATATATTGATTAAAATGCATTCAACACTGTTTTCATCATTGTTGGGCTCCATTTCTTTAGAGTTGTAGTTATTTCTTATATATAGTCAGTGGTGGGATTCAAATAATTTAACAACCGGTTCTCTGCCCTAATGACCAGCTGGGTAGGCGTGGCTGGGTGGTCATGGCCAACTCGACGTCACTCGCGCTCTCACATTTGTGAATCGGTAACAAAGGTAAGTGACTACCACCCCTGCATGGCGGTCCCACACATTGGTCAGTAGTCTGCCAAAGGCAGAGCTTGCCTTGGTGATTCTGCAGTTGACCTCAATGTCAATTGTCACTGCATGGGAGAGGGTGCTGCCAAGGTATGTAAATTGGTCCACTGCTTGCAGTTTTTGTCCCTTCACTGTGATGGTGGGCTCTTGGTGTTGGGCTTTTGGAGCTAGTTGATGCATCACTTCGATCTTCTTTATGTTGATGAGGAGGCCGAAGTTGTCGCATGCTGCTGTGAATTTGTGCACACTGGCTTGCATTTCCTGCTCTGATCCAGCATTCAGGGCACAGTTGTCAGCAAAGAGGAGGTCATGTAGCACAGTCTCCTTTACCTTGATGACAAGCCTGGAGTCTTCGCAGGTTGAACAGTTTCCCATCGGTCCTGTATCTCAGGCTAACTCCCAAAGAACTGTTCTGGAAGGCATCTGACAGCATGGCTGAAAACATTATGCTGAACAAGGTCGGTGTCAACACGCATCCTTGCTTGATGCCGTTTGTAACAGGAAAGGCCTCTGAAGCTTCTCTGTCATCCAGAACACGAGCTGTCATACCATCATGGAACTGATGTACCATCAGGATGAATCTATCAGGGCTCCCAAACTCGACATGATGTGCCACAGACCTTCGTGACTGAAAGTGTCAAAAGCCTTAGTGAGAGCCACAAAGGTGGTGTACAATTCACAATTCTGCTCTTGACACTTCTCTTGGAGCTGTCGGGCTGCAAAGATCATGTCCACAGTGCCATGCTCTTTGTGGAAACTGCACTGTGTCTTGGGTAATAAACCCTGTTCCAGGTGGTCAGTCAGGCGGTTCAGCAACACTCATGCAAGGATCTTGCCTGCGATGGAAAGCAGTGATAATTGCAGCTCTGAGAGCTGGTTGTCAAGATGTTCTGCTAGTGAAGCTGCTGTGTTGGGGTTCCTCAGTTTACTGACGTTGACGTTGATCCATTTCATCACAGCTTTGTTTCCCTGCAGACGTCTCTTTGGCTTGATGTGAAAGCTTAATTTGGAGATGATGAGTCTATGGTCAGTCCAACAGTCAGTGCTTGGCATGGCCTTGGTCACCCTTACATCCTGTCTGTCTTTCCTCCGCACAATGACATAATCAATAAGATGCCAGTGTGTTTGATAAAGGACTGAAATTGATTATGCAGGCTAGGGCCAAATTAGAAAAACAAAACACTTAGACTTACATTTCCCTTTGCCCTAAGGACCAGTCACAACCTCACACACCACAAAGAAAAAACCCACAACAGCAATTAAAGTATTGTCTGCAGACTAAAGAACATGGAAGGAACACATACTCACACTGATACCATCACATCAATAACAAAGAACTCAAAACATACAAAAACTCACCCACAAATCCAATTTGCCAGCTGTCCCCAAGAACATACTTGCTGTTGTTATTGAGAAACAAACAGAGAACTTCCGGTGGTATTGTCTCAGCAGAGCAGGGAAAGGTGAACGGTCTATGTTCCCAGACCCCAAATACTTCACGTTTTGGGGACCTTTCAGGGCGCAAAGAGCCTGGAGGGCTTTGCGGACTAGAGGGGAAGTCCAGAGTGCAGCGAAGTGAAAGGCTATCACTTGTTGCAAAGAAGGACACCCCATCAAACCAACGTGAAAGTGTCTGCCATTGCTATGGTGGACCCAAGGCTGCGATGATCCAGACAGCACAGGGAAGAGAAGATTTTTATAGCAAACTGTGACATTTGAAGCGGCTGATTATCCTGAAAACCACAAGGCTGACGATCGGTTGGAAAAGTGAGTCCTGTTTGCCTGGTTAAAAGGGATCTCCAGCTGGGGAGCGGGCGGCGACTCAGCGGGAGGAGCAGTGATTCAGCATGATATATCTAACTGCTAAAGTGGTGAAGAGGAGGAAGGACAAAAGTGTTTGAGGCAGTGGTGTTGCAATGAGACGGGTGGACATTCTGGTGAGAAACTGAAGGAAAAGAGAAAGCGAAGGAGAGAAATCTGGCATGCTAGTGTGACAGGAAAAGAAAGGAGAGGAAGAGAAGCGGTGAGAGCAGATGACGGCATGCCATGACTGCAAGAGAGGCTTGAGCGGACGAGCACCCGAGCCAGAAAGTGGAGAAAGAACTTGCCGCTTCAATAGAACGGTTAAACAGAGGGACCAGAAGAACCTGAGGCTGAATAAAAGTGGAGAAAGACAATAATAACTTAATGGACTATAGAAAATATATAATAATATAATCGAGGCATTAAAGACTTAGGAGGAGTAAAGAGAGCTATATCTGGAAGAAGATACAAGGATTCACACTCTTTTAAGATTAAATGCCTGAACTTTGTACTTAAGGCATATTTATTATTATTTATCGCCCTCTATTGACTAATTCTAAGCTAACTAAGAAGACTCAAAGGATTAAATATACCTATATATTTTATACATAAATACTAGTAGTAATGTAAGTACCTATGAATCAGTAACATTTATAAAATACGCATTTTATAGAGACCTAAAGTATAATATATTTATATCTGTATCTAGCCACTTATAAATTTGGATTTATTTACGTGTTTACAACCTGGTATTTAAAATTAATTCTATAGATACTCTAAATTGCTTACACATTGATCATTGTAACTACATTTTTTTTGTACAAATTGATAATTTGTAGAATTAACGTTAGATATATACTATTTGATTATTGATACTTACTCTTATACCTATATAGACCTGCTTATTGATTTATTTTAAAGCTTTTGTTGGTATATTTTGATTAATTTACATAGACTATTGATATTGGTGCTTATGTTGAATAATCTGTTAAAGTTGATTAAGAATAGAGATAGCTATCATTAGTGGAATTGATTATTTAACACCTAATACTTAATATCATAAGGAGGGTAAAAAGAGGGGGGGAATAAATAAAAATAAAAGTCATATAGTAAATGGTTGATGACAGTGTTGAAAAACATCTATAGAATACTGGGAGAACAAAGTAGGGTATTGAAAGAGATGACCAGTCTTACAACAACGACTTTAAAGGCAGGGGAAAAAAATCTGCATCAAATCCAACGATAACGATGGCTTCCCCATTAAATCAACGGTCGACAGAGGGGTTATCAAAGGTGGAAAAAACTAACATGACCCCAAACATGCAAACAATGCAAGCCACTCTGACATTGATCCAGGAGACAATGGTAAAGATGCAAGAAACAATGTCTAGCAATCACGGAGAAATGAAATTTGATATCCAGAAATTGGATAATAAAATGAACTCAATCCAGGAAGCAATTCAGAAGAATGAACAAAGAATAAAAGTAGTAGAAGCCAAAACAGAACAAACCGAAAAAAAATTAGACCTGGTAGATCATAAAATGATGGCAATAAATAAAGACCTCGAATATTCCTTAATCCAATTAGAAATGGACCGGGCATCGTTCTACTTAAGATTTCAAAATGTGATAGAGGCAAAGGATGAAGATTTAAGACAGTTAATGGCAGGCATTATAGCAGAATCTCTCCAAAGGGATAAGCAGGAAATTATGAATGAATTAGATGAAGTGTATCGAATCCAAACGAATTATGCTAGACATCACAAATTGCCCAGAGAGGTCCATATTAGATTTGCCCGAAAGAAAACCCGGGATATAGTTTATACTATCACCCGAGAGGAACCAGTGAGCTACTGTCAGGTTCTGAATCAGGATAAGAAAATAAATCACAGACAACAGGGTGAATGTTGTTCTAAAGTTTTATCTTCCTAAATTCGTCACGCTCCGACAATCACCCAGTGCAATTACAGTGAAATATTGTCAGGTCTAACCTTATCGTGCTTTCCCTTCCCGTTTTAAACCTAGTGCTACTCCTCCCCCAGATTCCACCCCAAATCCCTGTGCTGATTGGAGGGCTCCAGCTGCCTTCCTCCGGCCAGTAATTCAGTGCAATTAGTCCTGGTTCGTTGGGGCCATTCCGATCGGGATCGGTCTGGTAAGCCTCCATTAATGCTGGCTAACGCAGCCGGCACCTCATCCACGCAAGTGCAGTCCTATCTGCCCTCAGCTGGAGGCCCTGTGAACAGCTGAAGGAAGAGGATTCCACCGTCTGTATGCAGGAGGCGGCAAGTGACGGCAAGGCAAGATATCAGGGCAGGAACATGGGCTGCACACTCTGTCTCCTTCTGTTCCCACCGGAATGACAGCCCCGATGACGTGGGCTGACAGCTACAAGGAGAAGGAAATTATTACATTGAAGCAAATCCCTAGAAGGGTTCGAGAACAACATAAGGACTATCGTTTCTTGGCCTTACAATTGGACAAACGAAGCATCTTGTTTAGGTGGATACTCCCGGAAGGAATGCTTGTTTCATGGCAAGGCAAGAAGGTTAAAATCGATAGCTTAGTGACGGCACAGGACTTTTTTGACCAACTGATGGGAAATGAAGAGGATCAGAGTAGTAAGGAGGAGATGGAGACCATAAGTCAAGAAGAGGAACCAATACAACATCAGGAAGCCAAAGGAGGA
>WNWU01012311.1:0-17250 GCA_012654045.1 Ptyas mucosa
TTATTTGTGTGGATTGCCTCCTTCGGAAGTTACAAAGTAAAAAGGGGAAAAAAATGGCGATTGAGGCTTGAGTGGCTGGGAAAGTGAAAGTGAACTGATTACTGGCATAGCCTCAAAGAAACTTTTCTTTTGTTAAAGATTTGCTAGAAGGAGGATTTTCTTTTTCATTTTCTTTAAAGAACTGTTTGTTGGCTTTTAAGAATTTGGACTATTTGGCTGCTTTTTAATTAAAAAAGAAACTTTAAGAGTACAGGAAGAAGGAAAGAAAGTAAACAAAAGAAGGAGGAGGGAAAAGATAAACTCTCTTCAAAATGGCTACAAAACCTCCCCCAGTAAAAACAGTCCCAGCAAAAGGCTCATCCAGTGCTGGAAGCTCTCCTGCTCATACTCCTAAAGTACAAGAGACTCAGACTTTAACAATTGAAATGATACAACAGGTTATTCAAGGAGCATTGAGTGATACAGAAAATAAACTTACAGCCAGAATTCAAAATGTTGCAGAAGATCTCACTGCTGTGATTGATACTAAAATCCAAACAGTTACAGAGGAATTGGCAGCACGTAATGTGGACATTAGAGAAGATATACTTTATGCATTTCAAGGACTTGCTGCCCAAGCTGAAAATTTGGATTCCAAAATAGAAGAAGTTAAAGAAACTACTGAAGCTTTGAGCAACAAGGTGGATATGGCTCAGCAAAAAATTGAGAGATCTGAGATGGATTTGTTACTTATGCAATATAGAGAAATGGAGTTTGCAGTGAGAATTAGAGGGGTGAAAGAAGATAAAAAAGAAAATTTGAAGGAGAAGCTGGGAGAAGCAATAGCACAAGTGCTGGGAATGCCAAAAGGTGAAGTGATGTGGCAAATGGATAAAATTTTTAGAGTTAACTCCTGGGTGGCAAGACAGAGAAAGTTACCAAGAGATATAGTAATATATTTTACTACAAGATATGTGCGCAATGAAGTACTGCAAGCAACTTACAAAAAAAAGCTAGAAGTGGATGGACAAGAGGTGATGACAATGAAAGAAATTCCCCCAAAGATGTTAAGAGCAGGAAGAGATTATTCTTTTTTGGTGGAGGAGTTAAAGAATCGTCAGCTACAATACAGATGGGATGTTCCAGCTGGCTTGGTGGTGAATTTTTCTGGAGAAAGATACAGGTTGAATACAATTGATAAAGCAAGGGATTTTTACATAAATGTTTTAAAGGCTGGAAGGCCAAAATCTCCTGAAACCAAAGTAAAAGAAACAGCTGAGAAGTTACCACAAGAAGAATTGTTACCCATCGCACAGGGGGGAATCTCAATTTCAACAAGCCAAGAAGACATCCTTAAAGTTTTGGAGGAAGCAGAACCCAGAGAACAAAGAATGACTAGAGCGGCTACAGCAAAATGTAAAGAGGAGTTAAAAACTCACCAACTGCAACTACCAAGTTCTGAAATTGCCAAAACAGAAGCGGTGGGAGGAGCCAGACCGAAAAGTCAGTTAGAGTTGGAAAACCAGCAAATGCTCCTGAGGCTTCAAAAGTTCAAGCATGGGAACTAGATTCCTGACTTGGAATGTTAATGGTTTGAATTCTCCGCAGAAAAGAAGGAAGATATTTACGTATCTTAAACAATTTAAGAATGACATTATATGTTTGCAGGAAACTCATATTAGAATACAGGATCAAAAATACTTAATAAATTCAAAATTGGGTGCGCATTATGTTGCAGCATCATCGGAAAAAAAAATGGTATAGTTATCTACCTGAAGAAAGACTTAATTTCTAAATTAATCGAATCAGATGAAAGAGGTAGAAGAGCATTTGACGGCCATGACCGGGAGGATTTTTCATCAGGTTCGCCTGATTCGCCAGTTGCATCCCTTTCTGGATCGGGACTCTTTACACACGGTCACTCATGCCCTCGTCACCTCTCGCCTGGACTATTGTAATGCTCTCTACATGGGGCTCCCCTTGAGGAGTACCCGGAGGCTCCAACTGGCGCAGAGTGTGGCCGCGCGGGTGGTGATGGGAGCGACGTGGCGCTCCCATGTTACTCCTCTTCTGCGCGAGCTGCACTGGCTCCCAGTGGTCTTCCGGGTGCGCTTCAAGGTGTTGGTTACCACCTTTAAAGCGCTCCATGGCTTAGGACCCGGGTACTTGCGGGACCGCCTACTACCACCAATAGCCTCCCACCGACCGGTATGCTCCCATAGAGAGGGGCTCCTCCGGGTGCCGTCGGCCAAACAATGTCGACTGGCGGCCCCCAAGGGGAGAGCCTTCTCTGTGGGGGCACCCACTATCTGGAACGAGCTCCCCCCGGAGTTACGGAGGATCCCAGATCTTCATGCCTTCCGCCGTGAGTTAAAAACTTTCCTGTTCCACCAGGCGGGCCTGGCCTAATTCTTCCCTTTTTCCCTTCTTTTGTAAAAATAATTTAAAAATTTTAAATTGTAAATATTTTAATATTTGGGGTTTTAATATTTTATAATTGGGATTTTAAATAATTGGGGCCATTATTTAATTTGGTTTTATTTGGCTTTTAAATTTTGTATGTATGTTTTTTACTTTTGGCTGTTCACTGCCCTGAGTCCCCTTGGGGAGAAGGGCGGTATATAAATCTAAATAAATAAATAAATAAATAAAATAAATATTTTCGAATACTATGAGGCTCATCCAGAAAAACAATTGGCAGTAATAATGATAGATGCACAAAAGGCGTTCGACAACTTGAATTGGCAGTTTTTAATTAATCAATTAATCGGGATGAAATTTGGCAAAAAAATTATAGAAATGATTAAGACAATTTATTCTAAGCAAACAGCAAAAATTATGGTCAATGGAGATCTTACAGAAAAAGTTGATATAAACAAAGGGGTTAGACAAGTCCCCCCTCTTATTCATCCTTTCATTGGAAATATTATTGGCACAGATAAGGGGAAATAAGGAAATAAAAGAGTTAAAAATTAAAAGAGAAGAATACAAAACACAGGCCTTTGCAGACGACATGGCATTTATATTAGAGGATCCTTTGGAAACAGGAGAAAAACTCCTACTAGAAATAGAGAAATTTGGAATAGTAGCAGGCCTGAAAATAAATAAAAACAAAACAAAGATAATTACCAAGAATCTCACGCAAGGCCAAAACAAGAAATTAGAGGAAAAACTAGGAATTCAAATTGTCAAAAAAGCAAAGTACCTGGGCATTTGGCTCACAGCAAGAACATCTTCAATAAAGGAAGACAACTACTCAAAATTATTGCAACAAATTCAAAAAGATTTAGAAAATTGGGCAAAACTACTAATTTCTTTGATTGGGAGAATAGCCATGATAAAGATGAATATCTTACCTAAAATTTTATATTTGTTCCAAACGGTACCTATAAAATTGGGGAAAACCTTTTTTGACAAATTGAATAAAATTATTAGTAAAGTCATATGGCTAGGGAAAAAGCCAAGAATTAAAATTAAAATGTTACAAGATGCCAGAAGTAAGGGTGGCTTTGGCCTTCCAGACTGGGAACTGTACCATCAGGCAGCAGTAATGTCATGGCTCAGGGAATGGATAAATCTAAAGATTGGAAGAATTTTAACAATTGAGGGCCATGATTTGCAGAAAGGTTGGCATGCCTTTATTTGGGATAGAAAAGACAAAGACCACAAGTATTTCCAGAGGCATCAAGTGAGGGAAGTACTATTAGAAACTTGGATGAAAATTAAAAGGAACTTTTATCCAAAAATCCCAAGATGGGTGTCAACAATGGAAGCCTTGGTCTACCCTAATTTAATTGATCTTAACAAAATAGTAACATATAAGGAACTGTTAGATGGATTAGGGAGTTTGAAATCTAGACAAAAATTATTGGATGAAGGAATTAAAATTGATTGGTGGCCCTATTTACAAATACAAACAAAATATAAAAAAGATTTAGAAGTATATGGATTTCAAACTGACCAACAAGAAATGGACAAAATATTAACTGGGACCGATGAGAAAATAATTACTAAAATATATAAATGCCTCCTTCAATTCAATTCAAAAATGAAGAAGGAAACGGTAAAGGAAATGATAATTTGGGCGAAAAACTTTGGGTATAATATTGAATTAGAGTATTGGGAAAAATTATGGGGAACAAATTATAAGATGACGTTGTCAGCCGCCTATAAAGAAAATATTTACAAAATGTTTTATAGGTGGCATTTACCTGCGCGAGATTGGCCACGATATCCCCAAAAAATGCACCAAATTGCTGGAAATGCAATCATCAACATGGGACATATTTCCACATGTGGTGGACAAGCCCCAAAGCAAAGGCTTATTGGTTAAAAATCCAAAAATGGTTAGAGGAAATGACAGGGGAAAAAATTGCTATGAAACCCGATCTTGTTACAAAAATGTAATAAGCCAACAAGACCGCCGGCTCAGCAGGAACAAAGACAGATGAAAGTAGAGGTAGTGCTGACTTTCTCTCGGCTCTGTCTCTCATCCGGTCCGTATAGCGACAAAAAGAACCAAACAACGAAGAAAGTTTGCAATGTTTTACTTTTGGTCTATGCAGCAACTCAGCCAGAAGAACAGAACAAGCCGGATCACAGAATTAAAGTCAGTGCTACACACAGCCGCCGTGCAGCGCTATTTATTGCCTTCTTGCTGCAATAACCATCATCCAGCACATACCCCATAAGCCCGCAATAACCATCATCCGGCACATAGCCCAGAACCCCCCCCCCATCAGCTGTTCAGCAGTTTTGACATCCCCGGCCCGTAAGGATGTTGGCGCTTTCATGATGTCATAGGGTGGCGCCGATGACTCGGTTCCTGAGTGATGTGCCAAGCTCGTTAAGGCTGCCTGCTGTTTATCGTCAGGCCACGCCGTCATCCGAACAGAACTCCCTCCATCGGGCCAAGCATCCGGACGGTCAGTACTCCAGCTTCTCCAGCCCCCCAACGATGGTGAGTCCCATCGACAGGCGGCTCCCCTCTACCAGGGGTCCACCTGTGGGAGGAAAAGCAGAGATATTAGTCACAGCAGATATAGTTCCTGGAGGTCCCGGTTTATTCAGATACTTGCAATGATACCGGTGTATCAGACGGGCAACATGTACATCTGTCGCTGCCACCCAGGAGGCCTGTGCTAAAGGATATCCTTTCCAACGCACTAAATATTGAAGCCTGCCCCTATGAAGTCTAGAGTCTATTATTTTGTCTATTTCATACTGATCTGTATGTATTGGGCCCGGCAGTCCAGAGGAGTCGCTAGTCCTGTCTACAGTGACGGGTTTCAACAAGCTACTGTGAAACACAGGGTGTATTTTACCCAGTAGAGAGGGTAACTTAAGAGCCACAGTCACAGGATTGATTACACGAGTTATTCGGAAAGGGCCTAAGTACTTTGGGCCTAATTTCTTACTCGGTACTTTGAGCTTTAGGTATTTGGTCGATAAATACACTTGGTCCCCCACCACAAACGGTTTTGGGTCTGCTCTTTTTTTATCAATATACGCTTTATATTCGTCTGCTGCTTTTTGTAGGGCTTTTTTGACTCCTGGCCATATACGGTGGATCTTGTCTGCCCAACCAGCCAGCGTGTCTGAGCTCATGGATGGAGGTTCTACTTCTGGTATAGCTGGGAATTCTCTACCATATACTATCTGGAAGGGGGAAAGACCCATGCTACGATGAGTTATGTTGCTGTATGCAACCTCCATGAAGGGAAGGAGGTCAGACCAATCGGTTTGTTGATAAGAAATATAGCAACGGAGGTATCATTCCACAGCAGCATTGGCTCCATTGCTCCGTTGCTCCGCTGCTCTGTTGGTACTGGGGTGGAAAGCAGAACTCAAACCCTGGGTAGACCCTATTTGGTGTATAAAGTATTTCCAGAATTTGGCGGTAAACTGGACTCCCCGGTCCGATATAATCTGCCTAGGGACCCCATGGAGGCAATAGATGTGGTGGAGGAACATATTGGTCAATCTTCGTGTAGACGGTAAACCTCGGCAGGGCACAAAATGGGCCTGCTTCGAGAACAAAACCACCACCATCCATATTGCTGTGTATCCTTTACTGGCGGGGAGATCAACTATGAAATCCATAGAGATCTCCTCCCACAGTCTGCTAGGATCAGCTACTGGTTGTAATAATCCTATTGGCTTTCCTGACCATGGTTTCGATGCCGCACATATTGGACACCCTTTCACGTATCGCTCGATATCTCCACGCATCCGCGCCCACCAAAATTGTCGTCTAATCAGATGAAGTGTTTTCAGGAAGCCAAAATGTCCCGCCAGCTTGGAATCGTGACAACGTCGTAAAACAGACGTTCGAAGGCATTCCAGAACATATAGTCTATCCCCTTTCCAAGCTAACCCATCCCGCATAGTCACCAAAGCCTGATTCAGTGTCACCCATTGATCACGTTGTACAGCTGTCTGTAGTTCGCCCATGAAGGAGGCATCTGATCGGATTACTGCTGATACATTATGTGACACCTGACTGGGTGGTATAAGGGCTTCTACTACCTCCTCCCGTTTGCTGTTGTACTGCGGCATACGGGATAAGGTGTCAGCGAGGAAATTTTTTCCAGCCGGGACGTATTTCAGACGAAATGAGAACCTATGGAAGTATTGTGCCCACCGTACTTGTTTCGGGGACAATCGTCATAGTGTTTGAAGTGCTTCCAGGTTCTTATGGTTCGTCCACACCTCAAACGGTCGTGCTGCCCCCTTGAGAAGGTGACGCCACATCATTAATGCCCATCGCACAGCAAAGGCCTCTTTTTCCCAAATTGCCCACCCTCGTTCTGTGGGGCTCAATTTGCGGGAGGTATAGGCACATGGTTGTACGTGACCTTGCTCATCCTTCTGCAGCAGTACCGCCCCCATGGCCACGTCACTAGCATCTGCCTGAACAATAACCTCTCGTGTGGGATCGGGATGCTTGAAAACCGGCTCTTGGGTAAACAGGTATTTTAACTGCTCAAATGCTCTTTGACATGTTGTTGTCCAATTCAATAACTGACCCGGCCTTGGTTTCGATGTGGTGGGCTTAGTATGTAAAAGGTCCGTTAAGGGTAGAGCTATCCTGGCGAAAGCAGGGATAAATTGGCGATAGAAGTTAGCAAACCCAAGGAAACTTTGGAGTTTTCTCGTCTTTGAGGCTTGCCAATCCACTATCGCCTGGACTTTACGGGGGTCCATTTCCACGCCGTCTCCTGATATCCTGTAACCCAGATAATCAATTCTTGATTTGTGAAACTCGCATTTCAAGAGTTTCACAAATAGTTTAGCCGCTAACAACTTCTTCAGTACTTGGTGTACCAAGTTGGTGTGTTCCTCCATGTCCCAGGTATATATCATGATATCGTTCAGGTAAACGAGAACCCCCCTGTACAGATGTTCATGCAGTACTTTGTTAATCATCTGCATGAACCCTGCAGGGGCACCCTGGAGACCGAACGGCATAACCCAAAACTGAAAACTCCCAAGGGGACAGTTGACTGTGGTTTTCCACTCGTCCCCTGGTTTGATGCGGACCCGATAGTAAGCCTCACGCAGGTCGAGTTTCGTGAAGACTCGACCAGTTGACAATGTGGCCAAAAGATCTTTCATTAAAGGGAGCGGGTACAAGTGTTCCACACAGACTTCGTTAAGACCCCGGAATTCAAAGCATAGGCGTAACCCTCCGTCCTTCTTCTCTCTGAAAAGCACAGGGGCTGCCATACAAGACCTACTAGGTGTGATAAAACCTCTCACTAAATTCTTATCAATATACCGTCTCAACTCGGCTAACTCCGTTTGCGTCATGGAATACATTCGTGGCTTTGGTAGTTTAGCCCCAGGCACTAATTCGATGGCACAGTCCATTGGTCGATGAGGGGGTAACACCTCACATTCCTCTTCACTGAAGATGGCTGCAAGATCTTCATAAACACTAGGGAAGCCCTGTGTTGAATGAGGAACCACCAAGGCACAACCACTGTCCTCACCCCCTCCATTTGTCTTTGTAGGTGGGGTGTTCTCCGAAGCGGGCGGGTCCAGACCAAGTGTTAATTGTAGTTTCTGGTATCCCCCCTCCCACCAGATGTTAGGTTGCCATTTATCAAGCCATGCTAACCCCAATATTATAGGTTCAATCATCTTTTCAATCACAATAAAGCGGATAGTCTCACGATGGTCTCCTATCTCCAGGTACAGCCTCTCCATCATGTGGGTGGCTGGTGCTCCCCCCAACAACGAGCCATCCATCTGTTCGAACGTAACCGGGGTTTTTAGCTGTCTCACCCACAGCCCTAAAGCGTCCACCACAGCCTTACGGACGAGACACCGGGTACACCCTGAATCTACCAAAGCCCCATACTGGATACTGGTGGTAGAGCGAGGGTGTCTCAATACCACTGGTATCACGAACGGACAAATGGGGTTGCTGACCATTGGGTCTTCCGGGTCCTCGTCGTCACTGTCCCCAGACACCACCGGAAACTTCCCCACGGCCGGCGTCGACATGGCTTCTCTGGTCTGGGTATCCGTGGTCACCTTGGGGCCTTGAGCAGCCTGTGTTTGCTCTGGTGGTTGCTTTGCTCGTCCTCTCATGGGAACTCCAGAGGCCTGTCTTTGGGGCTGTGTTCAGGGTGATGGCATGGGGCATTCAACCGCCTTATGGCCCACTTGATTACACCTGAAACAGCGAAATACCGGCCTCTGAGGCCTGTCAGGTGGGCCCAAACCCACACCTGGTCTGGAGTCTCCTACCGGTTGGGGTTTCTCTGTTGGTTTATCCCCCGTGGGTTTCCTCTGTCCAGGGTTTACTTCTAGTCGGGGCTGGAATTCTCTGAGGCCCACATCCAGCTCTATCGCTGCCCTGAACCAAACAGCCAACCGTGGAGCCAGGCCCCTGTATACACAAGTCTGCCGCAGCTCCCGGTCCAACCCCATGCGAAACTGTTGGACTAGCATTCGTTCTGGCCAATCCCCCAGGCGACTGGCAATCTTTTGAAAGTTCTGTACATAATCCTTCGCGGGAGCGTCTCTTTGTTTGAGTGCAACTAGATCACCCTCTGCCACCTGCTCATTAGACTCATCCTCAAAGGTGGAGCGAAGGGCCTCCAAAAACTTCCCTACATCTACCAGCTCCTTAGCATGGTTGCTATGCAGGCTGGCCACCCAATCAGCAGCGTCTCCGGTCAGAACTGCCGTGATGGCCACAACCATGGCCCACTGAGATGGGTACCAACGGCTGTATTGGTCTAAATGGCTTATCACCTGGCTTAAAAACAATGCCACATGATCTGGGCTCCCATCGAATGTGGCTTGCAATGCGGGAGGCCCCCAGGTGGTTTGAGGGACCCACATCCCTGGAACCGGAGCCCATGCTTGCAGCGGATCAGGTGTTCTACTCGTCCCAGCGCCTCTCCTCTCTCCAACACCCCTCCTCTCAGTGCGGGTTCAGTCCATCACCGACCGCTGTGTTCTTTTTGCAGACCCTGTCTCCTTCCTCTGAGTTTGGTGCTCTGCTCCCCATACAACCGTTTCTCCCAGGGAAGACCCCTGGTCCCAGGACACCTCATGGTCTTCTGACTGACTCAGTTCTTGCTCTCTCCGTAATTTGGGACTAGCGATGTGGAACCGGACCTCCAAACTAGATATCCCAGTGTCCTGCCAAGACAGCCCTTGCGAAGGTTCCAATCCAGTAGTCCACGGTTGCCAAGAGGGGGCATCATGAAAGCTGGCCTCCCCAAAGCGGTCCCCTCTGCCATTCTCCAAACCTTCAGCCAACAAGACCGCCGGCTCAGCAGGAACAAAGACAGATGAAAGTAGAGGTAGCGCTGACTTTCTCTCGGCTCTGTCTCTCATCCGGTCCGTATAGCGACAAAAAGAACCAAACAATGAAGAAAGTTTGCAATGTTTTACTTTCGGTCTATGCAGCAACTCAGCCAGAAGAACAGAACAAGCCGGATCACAGAATTAAAGTCAGCGCTACACGCAGCCGCCGTGCAGCACTATTTATTGCCTTCTTGCTGCAATAACCATCATCCGGCACATAGCCCAGAACCCCCCCCCCCAATCAGCTGTTCGGCAGTTTTTGTTTTTGTTTTTTATTGAAAAGTTTTTTTTAAAAAAAATTTACAAACAATTTTCCCATCCCTCCACCCCCCTCCTGACCCAACCCTCCTCCCCCCTCGGGACTTCCCAGAACAAAATACAGGGTATAACATTTAACAAACATAAGCTAACATATGCAAACTATCTATAAACTCCTATCTCCCTCTTGCACTTTAACTCCCCTTTACATGACTAAATATAAGAATTCCCTTAAATATCTTTTTTCCCTTTTTTTTTCATTCATAAGCTATTTGAAACTTTTTAGTCCCATATTTATTTTGAATATACAGTAGTCAATCCATCTTCTCCATTCCAATATATATCTTTCATTTGAATAGTCCTTCAACTATGCTGAAATTTTAGCCAACTCCGCTAGATTCACTACTTTTAGTGTCCATTCTTCAATAGAATCTTCCTTCTTCCAGTGCTGCGCCACCAAAAGTCTGGCTGCAGTTATTAAATTCAAAATCAAATTAGTCTCTATAACTGTACAATCTGTAATTATACCCAATAAGAACAACTGTGGGGTAAACTTTTATCTTCTTTTTAAGAATATTTTGCATAATCCACCATATTTTTATCCAAAATGCCTTGATTTTTTTACATGTCCACCATATATGATAATACGTGGCATCATCACACTTACATCTCCAACACTTGGATTGTAAACTTGGATACATACAAGCTAACTTTTTAGGATCTAGATGCCATCTATAAAACATTTATAAAAATTTTCTCTCAAGTTTTGGGCTTGCGTGAATTTTACGTTTCTAACCCATATTTTTTCCCACATTTCCATCATTATTGGTTCCTCAATATTTTGTGCCCATTTTATCATACAGTCTTTAACTAACTCCGTTTCCGAATCTATTTCTATCAGTGCATTATACAACCTTTTTATATGCATTTGACTTTGGTCTCTAATTTGTTTTACCAAGTTTTCCTCATTTTGCAAGATACCAATTTTCTGATCCTCTTTCCATCTAGCTTGCAGCTGTCCATACTGAAACCAAGTTTGAATTATCCTTTCTTCTTTTAATACATTCAAAGACTTTAACTGCAATGTGCCTCTTTCCATAATAAGAAGCTCTTTGTAAGTAATCACATCTTGTTTTTGTTCTACACTTATATTCTCTATCGTGTGTCTGGGTATTGCCCATATAGGTATTTTATTGTTTAGTTTATATTGATACTTTTTCCAGACACGTAATAACGCATTCCTTAATATATGACTTTTAAAATTCTTATCCACCTTTTTATCATATAATAAATATGCATGCCAGCCATATACCAAATCATATCCCTCAATATTCAATATTCTCTCTTCTGTTGAGTTAGTCCAATCACTAATTGCTGAAAGGGCAGCTGCCTCATAATACAATCTTAAATTGGGCATTTTGAGACCTCCTCTTTCACGTATATCTTGCATTATTTTTTGCTTTATTCTCGGTCTCTTTCCTGCCCGAACAAAGTTACTAATACCCTTCTGCCATTCCTTCAAATTTGCATCTTTTTAAAGTATTGGTATCATTTGAAAAAGAAATAAAAACTTTAGCAAAACATTCATTTTTACTGCTGCTATTCTTCCCAACAAAGACAGTTGTAGTTTTTTCCAGTTTTCCATCTCTTTCTGTATTTTTTGCCACAACGGTTCGTAATTGTACTTGTATAGTTTCACATTTGAAGTCATCATATAAACCCCTAAATATTTAACCTTCTTTACTATTTCAAATCCTGTTACTCTTTCTATTTCTTCTTTTTGATTTATAGTTATATTTTTAGTTATTATCTTTGTTTTCCCTGCATTTATTTTAAATCCAGATACTTGTCCATATTGATTAATTATATCCATTAAACCTGTAACCGATTGTGCTGGTTGGGTTAAAGTAACAACCAAGTCATCTGCAAATGCTCATAGTCTATAATAATAATGCCTAATTTTAATTCCCTTTATTTTATCTGAACCACGTATTTTATTCAACAAAAATTCCAAAGTCAAAATAAACAGTAATGGAGACAAAGGACATCCTTGTCTTGTTCCTTTTTCAATATTAAAAGTTTCTGTTAAACTACCATTAATTATTATTTGTGCTGTTTGTTTCTGATATATTGCCTTAATAGGTTGTATAAAATACTCTCCAAACTGCATCTTTTCTATTATTTTCAATAAAAAATTCCAATTCAATTGATCATAGGCCTTCTCCGCATCCAAAAATATAAGCACCGCAGGGACTTGGTTGTTCTTCCCCAAATATTCCAGTATGTTAACTATTTGCCTTACATTACTTTTCATTTGTCTCCCATTTATAAAACCAGTTTGATCATTATGAATCATTTGTTGCATAACTAGCATTAACCTATTTGCTAATATTTTAGCAAAAATCTTGTAATCTGTATTTAAAAGCGATATAGGCCTATAGTTTTTTGGCTGACTATAGTCTTGATCCTCCTTTGGAATCAAAGAAATAAATGCTGTTCTCCAAGATGGGGGTACATCTCCTCCAGATTGTATTTTAATAAATAATTCCTTAAGCGGTTCCACCATTTGTAACTGCAAATTTTTGTAATAAACAGCTGTCAATCCATCTGTCCCAGGAGCTTTACCCACTTTCAACTGTTTAATTTCTTCAGAAGTTATCGATTGATTCAAACCTTCCCTTTGCTCTTCTGTAACTATAGAAATATTCTCCTTCTGTAGATATCTATCTATATCTATGCCTTGAATTTTATCACTAGCATACAACCTCGTATAAAATTCTAAAAATGCTTTTTTAATCATATTTTGCTGATACACCTCTTTACCTTTATATTCTATTTTCTCTATAGTACGTAGCTTTTGTTTTTTCCTTAACAAATATGCTAACCATCTACCTGGTTTGTTAGCATTACAGAAAGTATTATGTTTAGATATTGCAGACTAGTTGCAGCCTGGTCTGCCATCAACATATTAAATTGCCCTCGCAATAAATTAATTGCTTCTTTTGTTTTCTTATCTGCTGGATTCAATGTTAATACTTGCTCTTTCTTTTTTATTTCTTCTTCTAAATTGTTCCATTTTTTTCCTGTCTGCATCTGTGTTTATTATTCAAATATATTAAAATACCTCTCATATATGCTTTGCTTGCATCCCATACCACTTCCATGGATGTACCTTTATGCATATTCATAACAAAAAATTCCTTCAATTTTTTTTTACATTCTTTCACATTTTCCTCATTTCTAATTCTAATTTTCATTTAACTGCCAGGACCTCCCAGATCCCTTTTCATGTTCCAGTTCCATCCAAACCGGGCTATGATCTGTTAATGTTCTTGGACGTCTGTTATGTCCAAGTTATGACTTCATCTTCTTCACCCTAGAAAGAAAATCATTAGTAATTAATATAAAATCAATCCTAGAAAGGGATTGGTGTCTATCCAAAAAAAAAAGTAAAGTCTTTTTCTTCAACATTCCATTCTCGCCAGATATCTCTCAACTCCATATCTTTCATCATATCAAAGAAAGATTTAGTTAATCTAGCGTGCGTTTGAATATTTTGCGAAGGTGCTTTTTTTGTCTTTTTTAGTATCCAAAACTCCATTCCAATCACCCAGTAATATACACGATTTGTAATCCCATTGTATTAGTTTAGTATGTAAAAGCTTGTAAAATTTTTCTTGTTGTTGGTTAGGTGCATATACTCCAATTAAAAGTATTTTTCCCCCTCTATTAACATTTCAATTGCTATATATCATCCTTGATCATCTGCTTCAATTAGTTTAGCTATTAAGTCTTTTTTTAAGTATATAACTATGCCATTTTTCTTTTCTGGGTGCAGATGCTACAAAGTGTGTTCCCAATCTTGCGTTTATCAAATATTTTTGATCTTTCAATCTAATATGTGTCTCATGCAAGCAAATTACTTCATTTTTATACTGTTTCAAATGAAATATTTTCCTCCTCTTTTGCAGTGAATTTAAACCATTGACATTCCTAGTTGCCATTCTTGGCACCTTGAAGCTTTTGGAGCATCAGCTGAAAATCTTCCTGCATTTTTCTCTTCAGCCTTGCTCCTCCCACTGCTTCTGTTTTTGTGATTTCTTGAGTTTTCATCTGAATTTGCTGCACCTTTAATTCTTCTCTGCACTTAGTTGCTGCTCGGGTCTGTCTTTGATCCTTTGGTTCCTCTATTTTTTCAAATAACTCTAAAGTTTGAACAGTGCCCGAAAGTTGTATTAAATCTTCTTGAGTAATCAAAACCCCTCCTTGGGCCTGTGCCTGCATTTCTTCTTTCTCCCCCTTTCTTGCCTCCTCTGCTTCCTTTCTTCTTCTAGCTTCTGGAGAAGGTGGGCATCCAGCCTTTAATACATTTGTGTAAAAGTCTCTTGCCTTCCAAACTGCATTGAGACAATATCTTCCTCCTGAGTAATTCACCACTAATCCAACTGGAACTTCCCATCTGTACTGTATCTGGCAATTTCTAAGTTCTTCCACCAAAAAAGCATAGTCCTTTCTGGTTTTCAACATTTTGGGAGGAATTTCTTTCAATATTAAAACCTCCTGCCCTGCCACTTGAAATTTATTTTTGTATGAAGCTTGTAAAATTTCATTTCGTATCCTCCTTGTTGCGAAGTAAATTACAATATCTCTTGGTAAATATTTCTGTCTGGCAACCCATGAATTAACACGATAAATTTTATCAATTTGCCATTCAAGATCTGCCTTTTGTTCTCCAATTATCTGTGCAAAGGCTTCTGCAAAAATCTCTCACAAGTTCTCTTGATTATTTTCTCTCAGGCCTCTTACTCACAGGGCAAACTCCATTGCCCTATATTGTATCATTGTCACTTCTATGTCTGCCCTCTCCATCTTTGTCTGGACCTCGCCCATTTTATTTTCCAAATTCACATTAGATTGATTAATTTCATCCACTCTTTCATCCAGCCCTTCAATATGGCTTGCCAGACCCTGAAATGCCAAAACAATATCTTCTCTGATTTCCTTATTTCGAGTTTGAATTACCTCTTTAATTTCTGCCATCTCTTCAGCCACATCCCGCATTTTTTCTTCAAAGACAGAAGTAATTTTTTCTTCTGAAACAGAGGCTTGTGTCTTTAAAGCTTCCTGCAAAGCTTCCAATGTTAATATTTGTGGTTCCATTGGAGCTGACAAAGATTGCAATTTAGATAGTTGGGCTGGTGATCCCCCAGCACTTTTAGGCACAACAGTTTTTATTTGCCTTGAAGCCATTTTCTAGTTTTCAATTTTAATTTTAAACTTTTGCAACAGCCAAAACAATAAGTCCACTAAATCAAGTTAATTTCCAGTCCTCAGTAAATTTTTTAATTCGTCTAAAGTCAATTTTAAATCTTCATTCTTTTAAAGTAAAATCCAATAGTTTTTTTTTTAATTGAAAAAGTTTTTTAATAAAATTTTTACATACATTTTCTCCCCCCTCCCCCACCACCCCCTGGACTTCCCAGAGCAAATACAAGTACATGATAAAATACAGCTCAAATTCTCTAAGTTAAACTCCATTTCACACTTATCATAATCCTAATCATTAAACAAGTAAATTAAAGGAAAGCAAGTCTTCTTTTCTTCTCATTCCATCTAATTCGACAAAATCAATCTCCATGTCTCCATTTATAGTTACAGCAGTTAATAAAACAATTAAATATTACGTAATCACAACTATCATTACTCAGTATAACTAATTAATACTTAGCAAATTATTAAGTCTACACAATCTAACAAAATATTTTGTAACTTCTTTCATTTAAAACAGAAAAAGAAAACCCAACAACAAAGAAAAATAAAAAACCCTCAGTCAAAAAAAAAACAAAAAAAACCCCCCAAATTTAAAATAGAATACTATATAAAATCTTCCGTCCTCCATTTTTAAACCATCAAGGTCCATTTATAGTTAAAACACTTAAAACAATAATAATAAAGTTTTTAGTCAAAAAAGGAGTATAACAATCAAACCTCTTATAAATTTATCAATACAGATAAAACATCATTTAATAACTATATCAAACATTTTAATTCTTCATACTAGATTAAACCAGTTGCTAATCTTCTTGTCTTCACATCTTCCAACAGCATATAGAATATCTTCATCATTTGCGTCTACCCACCTAAATAGTAATTTGCTTCTTTATAAAAAAAAACCCCCCGAGTGACTTTATAATTATAATTGTAGTAATATCCATCAAATCCAGTCAAAACTAGATTAGTAGATCCATCAAGCGTATTAAGGAAACCACCAGATCAACTGCAATTGCTCTAGATCCATAGTCCTTTTGCCTTATATTTATTACCATCAAACAGAAAGCTCCGATTTAGTATATTCAATGAGACTTCTACGTTTACAGTTAAATCCAGATTTATCACAGTCCTTAATAAAATGTTCCAATTCCTTCAAGTCAGGGCATATTTCACAACCCAACACACCAGCATTGCTGTGATCTGTTTATTCTTCTCAAAATATTCCAATACAACTATAAATTGCCTCCTCATCGTCCATCACTTGGTTAACTGGCATTGAATTGCTGTGTAGTATTTTTTTTTTCTTCCCCCCCAAAAGTTCAAAGTCTTTAAACATTTAAACAATGCTTTTTAAGGACCATCATCTCGTCAAGCAGGGTTATTTTCCATTTCTCCAGGCTTTCTTCTTTTCCTTTTTACGAACTTTCTTCTTAACTTTGATCCCTCTGCCTTTTTTAACTCCAGCAGGGATTTGCGGTTTTTGGGATTGGATATTATAAACTTTTTGCAGAAATATGGGTTCTTCTGAAAACAAGTCATCAGCTTGCAGAGCTTCTTGCTCCTGCTCAACCTTCAACTTTCTCTCTTCTGTAAAATCTGCTATGGTCTTTTGTTGTTTTTTTTCCTTTCCCAGCTCTTGACTCAATCCCCCACTGCTTGATTGTGACTCAGTATTTCCATGTATTTCATTGTTTCCAGCTTGAGAAGCTTGAAATATAGTATCAATTCTTTTCAATAAAGCAGAGGTAATTGAACTCAAAGCTTCCTCAAATTCAGACCATTGAGAGTTAAATAACCCTCCTTTCCTTTCTTTGTTTTCGAGAAGCCCAGCCATCCTGCCCCCCTTCTTCCTTCCCCTCCAGAAGGACGGGGAAAAAGAAAAGAAAAGAAAAAAAAGAATTTCAAGAAGAAAAA
>WNWU01012311.1:24420-36876 GCA_012654045.1 Ptyas mucosa
AAGGCTCCGAACATGAAGGAGAGGAGCCGGCTAGGCCTCCCTCTCCCGGCCCCTCCTCTCTGGCAATTCCTCAGGTGTTGGCCGAAGGAGAGGAGATTGGCCAGGAGCCAGGTGTCTCCAATCTGTCGGAGAGTGATGAGGGAGACAAGTTGTGGCTGGATCCACGCCAGCGTCGGCGTGCTAAACGGTCACAGCAGATGAGGAGGCGTGCCAGAGATTGAGCTGAGTCACTGGACCACACCCCACAGGTTATATAAGGGAGGGTGATGGCCATTCCAGCTCTGTGACAGACAAAGCAAAAACTCTGGCGAGTCACTTGCACTTTTGGATGAACAACGCCTCATCTGTTGTGGATTTCTGTTACTGGACTACTTCAAACTGTCTGTATTTTTGTGTTATCTGGTGGAGGAACAACCCCTCCTTCTTGGAGTAAAAGCTCTTGGCAGGCAGCTGCTGCATTGCTGCCAAGTTTTGATAACGAACCTTTGACTGTTTTGGAACAATTATTTATCCCTTTGGGGTGGGTGTTTGTGCGTGTGGGAGATGGGGACAGAACATCTTGTCCGTCACCTAAAACGTAAACCATTGTTTAACCATGATGGACCAACAGCTGCAGCAGCAGTTACAGCAGCTGCAAGATGCCAATCAGCTTCTGAAGCAGCAAGTGGCACAGCTAACTGCCCAGCTTGCTTTGGGGAATGCTCCTGCAGCTCCCCCCCCTTCCTCCTCCTCCCCCTCCTCCCTGTTCCAGATGCCCAGTGAACATGCCAGAGAGGTTTTCTGGGCAGACGGAGATGTTCCCGGCCTTCCTGGGACAGTGCCAGCTTTTCATGGCAATGAGGCTGGAGGATTTTCCGGATGACCAGGCTCGGGTGGCATTCACGATCAGCTACCTTTCCGGCTCTGCCGCCCAATGGGCCATGCCCCTGTTGCTGCAAAACAGCCCCTTGCTTCTGGACTATCAGGGCTTTTTGCAACACCTGCGCGTGATGTATGAGGACCCCCTCCAGGTTCAGACAGCAGCGAGGCGCATCAAGGACCTCCGCCAAGGGAAGCGCCCCCTGCAGGACTATATTGCGGAGTTCCGACTTCTCAGCCAGGACTCTGCCTGGAATGAGGCGGCGCTCATGGACGCCTTCCAGGACGGCCTCTCGGACGAGCTGCAGGACGAGCTGGTTCGGGTGGAGGTGCCTCCGACCCTCGACGTGCTGGTGACCCAGTGCCTGCGGATCGACGCCCGCCTCCTACGGCAACGGCCTCGTCGGGCCCTTCAGGAACCACCAGCAGCTCCCACACCCCCGCGTCCCGCACCGACAGCGCCCCGGACCATCCCGCGTTTTGTGGCGACGGCTGAGGAGCCCATGGAGCTCGGAGCAGCCAGACCGCACCTGACAGCCCAGGAGTGGATGCGGAGATGCCAAGAGGGACTGTGCCTCTATTGCGGCGAGGCTGGAGATTTTGCCGCCTCGTGCCCCAGGAAGCGGAGTGGGGTGCCCAAACCTGTTCCGGAGTCTCGACGTGACCAGCCGGGAAACGGGCCAGGCCTGGTCTAGGGGAAACCCTGGGTCAGGCACGTAACCAGGCCCCGCCGGAGTTGGTGGCTGTGGACTGTGAGCCCCCTCGGCACCTGATTCTGGACACCTGGGTTTTGTTGGCCAACCGGTCGGAGGGGCTCCAGGCGCATGCGCTGGTGGACTCGAGGGCCACGACGAACTTTATGGACCAGGCCTTTGTGGCCCATTATAAGGTCCCCTTGGTTCTGGTGGACCCTCCGTTGAGGGTCGAGACCATTGATGGGCAGGAACACATGGCGGGGCCCATCAAGTTTACTACTCAGCCCTTGCGCCTCGCCATAGGGACGCACAAGGAGGCGATCCAATTCTATGTGACGGCGGACCTCCATTTCCCAGTGGTCCTGGGGATGGCCTGGCTTCGGGCCCATGACCCGCAGGGGCCCTGGTCGAGGAACTCCATCTCATTCCTGAGCCTGCAGTGCATCGACCACCTCCGCCACACCTGTGCCAGCCAGGACGTCTCCACCCCGGCCGTCTCCTTGCATCCGGAGCTGACACCTTTTGCCGACATGTTCAGCGAGAAAGAGGCGGACCGCTTACCCCCGCACCGACCCTACGACTGCCCGGTGGACCTGCTGCCCAATGCGCCCCTGCCTTCGGGATGTCTGTATTCGATGTCGGAGCCTGAGTTGGCCGCCCTGTGGGACTTTTTGGACAAAAACCTGGCCCGAGGGTTCATCCGGCCCTCGACCTCCCCTCTCTTGGTCCCGGTCCTCTTCGTGAAGAAGACGACAGGGGACTTACGCCTGTGCTGTGACTACCGGCGCCTGAATGCCATCACGGTGCGTAATCGCTACCCCCTGCCGCTGATCCCGGAGCTGATGGAGAGGTTGCGGGAGGCCTCGCTCTTCACCAAGCTCGATCTCCGAGGGGCCTACAACCTGGTGCGCGTGCGAGAGGGGGACGAGTGGAAGACGGCGTTTGGCACCTGGTACGGCCACTTTGAGTACACCATCATGCTGTTCGGGTTGACAAACGCCCCCGCAGTCTTCCAGCAGTTGATGAATGACGTGTTCCGGGACATGTTGGACCGGTTCGTGGTGATCTACCTGGATGACATTTTGATCTATTCCCGGACCCAGGAGAGCCACCTCCAGCATGTCCACCAGGTCCTGCAGCGCCTGCGGGAGCACCAACTCTATGCGAAGTTGGAGAAATGTTACTTCTTCCAGACTTCCATAGAGTTCCTCGGGCACATCATCACCCCCGAGGGCATCGCTATGGACCCGCGCAAGGTGGAGGCCTTGTGCAGTTGGGAACCCCCACGTCGGGTGAAGGACGTCCAGCACCTGCTGGGGTTCGCCAACTACTACCGGACCTTCATCCCAGGCACTGCCACCCTGACCTTGCCGCTGACCCAGCTCCTATGGAAGAAGGTCCCGTTCCAGTGGGGGCCCCCGCAGCAGCAGGCCTTCGAGATCCTCAAGCGGGCTTTTGTCCTGGTCCTGAAGCTGGTCCTGAAGCACCCCAATCCACACCGTCCATTCGTGGTTGAGACGGACGCGTCCAACGTAGCGCTTGGGGTGGTGCTGCTACAGACCCCGGTGGATGGCAGCACTCTTTTTCCCTGCGCCTACTACTCCAGGAAGCTCAACCCTGCCGAGCGGAACTATACCATTTGGGAAAAGGAGTTGCTGGCTATCAAGGCCGCGTTCGAGGCTTGGCGGCATCACCTCGAGGGGGCCTGACACCAGGTGGAGGTGCGGACGGACCATCAGAACCTGGAGCACCTCACCACGGCCAGGAAGTTGAACCAGCGGCAGATCCGGTGGTCGCTGTTTTTCGCCCGGGTCAACTCACGTACATTCCGAGTGGCCTCAATCAGAGGGCGGACGCCCTATCCCGCAAGCCGGAATACTTCTGCCCCAAGGACTCCCTTCCCCCCCAGACGGTGCTGCCAGCGGAATCCTTGGCCGTGGTCCAGGAACCGGTGGACCTGTGGGCTCAGGTGCTGGAAGCACAGTGCCGGGACGACTGGTCGCCACAGCGGAAAGCGGATGTCGGCCCCGTGTCTCCATGGACCTTGGAGGACGGCTTGCTGAAGCACCGGGGCCGGCTGTATGTGCCCACGAGTCCGCTCCGAGCCCTCGTCATGAACCAGTGCCGTGACAACCCCGCGGTGGGGCACTTCGGTTTCTTTAAGACTTTAAACCTGGTGATGCGGACTTTTTGGTGGCCTTGGGTACGGCACGACGTGCACGCATATGTGACGTCCTGTGTGCCATGCCGACAGGCCAAAGCCACATCCGGCTCACCTCCTGGGCTCCTTCAGCCGCTGCCGACACTGGAGAGACCGTGGGAAGCCATCTCCATGGACTTCCTGACAGACATGCCGCTGTCCGCCACGTTCATGACCATCCTCGTGGTGGTGGACATGCTCATGAAGATGGCACATTTCATCCCATGTCGCGGGCTGCCTTCGGCCCGCACTACAGCACGTCTGTTCCTGCAGCACATCTTCCGCCTCCACGGCCTGCCGGACCGGGTGGTGTCGGACCGCGGGGCCCAGTTCACGGCCCGCTTCTGGAAAAGCCTGATGGCCGCGTTGGAGGTGCAGGTGTGCCTGTCGTCGTCGCACCATCCGGAGACGGACGGGGGCACGGAGAAGGTCATCGGCATCCTGGAACAGTACCTCTGCTGTTTTGTCAACCAGCAGCAGGACAACTGAGCCGAGTACCTTCCCCTGGCGGAGTTCGCCTTCAACAATTCCCAGCACACCTCCACCCAGATGACCCCGTTCCATGCCAATGTTGGCTACCATCCCCGGCTCTTCCCTTTGGCAATTTTGGATTCCCCTGTTCCCGAGACCCGGGACTTCCTCTCGGAACTGCAGGCCGTGCAGCAACTGGTGCGGCAGCAGCTGATCCGGGCGAAGGAGGATTACAAACGGGTCGCCAACTGCTCACGACGGGCTACGCCACCGCTGGAAGTTGGGGATCGGGTGTGGCTGTCCACAAAACACCTCCCCACGGACCGGCCGGTGAAGAAACTGGACCACCACTTTATCGGTCCCTTCCCCGTTGAGGCGGTCATCAGCCCGGTGGCCTACCGGTTGACTCTGCCACGCTCCATGTGGCTCCACCCTGTTTTCCATCAGTCCCTCCTGGTCCCTGAGGCTCCGCCGTGTCGTCTCCGACGCCCGTCGGCGCCTGCTCCCCCTGCCATGGCTGACGAGGATGACTCCGCAGCGTATGAGGTGGACAGCATCCGGGACTCCTGTTGGCTGAAAGGGCGCTTCCAATACCTCATTGCCTGGAAGGGGTAGAGGCTTGAGGATTTCACCTGGGTGGATGCTTCTGCCGTTCAGGCCCCTGACCTGGTGCAGGCCTTCCATGACCGGTTCTCGTCCCGACCTCATCCCGACCGGCAGACCCGGGGGAAGGGCCCTGCGGTGGGGGATAGTGTTGTGGCTCCGACCCCCGAGCCCATCGTATCGGAGGAAGAAGGCTCCGAACATGAAGGAGAGGAGCCGGCTAGGCCTCCCTCCCCCGGCCCCTCCTCTCTGGCAATTCCTCAGGTGTCGGCCGAAGGAGAGGAGATTGGCCAGGAGCCAGGTGTCTCCGATCTGTCGGACAGCGATGAGGGAGACAAGTTGTGGCTGGATCCATGCCAGCGTCGGCATGCTAAACGGTCACAGCAGATGAGGAGGCGTGCCAGAGATTGAGCTGAGTCACTGGACCACACCCCACAGGCTATATAAGGGAGGGTGATGGCCATTCCAGCTCTGTGACGGACAAAACAAAAACTCTGGCGAGTCACTTGCACTTTTGGACGAACAACGCCTCATCTGTTGTGGATTTCTGTTACTGGACTACTTCAAACTGTCTGTATTTTTGTGTTATCTGGTGGAGGAACAACCCCTCCTTCTTGGAGTAAAAGCTCTTGGCAGGCAGCTGCTGCGTTGCTGCCAAGTTTTGATAACGAAACTTTGACTGTTTTGGAACAATTATTTATCCCTTTGGGGTGGGTATTTGTGTGTGTGGGAGACGGGGACAGAACAATGTGTTAAAGTCTGTGAAGGTATTCTTTTTCCTTTTACCATTCAAATATTATAGGGTTGGGTTGTCCTTTTTTGTGGCAGTGCAGATTCCAATATGATTCAATTTTTCTTTCAGATTGTGAGGAAGATGATCTATTTGCAGCATTTACAATGCCCACAGATTCACAATGGAATTTATATATCAGGGGTAGCAATTTAAACCCCTTAGGAGGGCCTACAGAGACGATATTAGGAGGTATGTCATTTAATTTGCAGACATTACTATTGTATAAATGACAGTGCATGTTAGGGAATGTTGATCTATCATCAAAATTAATGTGTAAGGATTGGGGGTGGCCTCTTTATTCAAAGTATAGGTATTTAGTATGTTATGGGATTCTCTTTCTTTTCTGTAGCAAGAAGGATACCTATATGATTCGGTGTCTATTTCAGATTGGGATGATGATGATGATGATGAAATGTTTGCTGCTTTTACAATGCCCATGGACTCTCAATGGGCTGTATATAACAAGGGTCACGGTGAACCCCCCATTACGATGGACACAAGAAAACGAATTAGAAGGTTTGGTGTTTTATTTTGCAGACATAATTATTGTATAAAAGCTGTAATGTGTTAGGGGTTGTAATAAATGTCTGTCATTAAGCAATAATATGTGTGGAGGGGGTTGGGGTGTGTGTGTGTGTGTGTTATGTGTCATGCTATAGGCTCCATTATTTATTGTAATAAACGTGAGAACCCTGTACCTTATTGCTGTACATTCCTTTCAGAATGGTGGAATGGTCAGATGCAAGCCAAATTCCCAGGGGGCAGTGCTTCACATCATGGTCAAAGGGGTGGGAACCCGCAAGCAAGCACATCACATGCGCCTGTTGAGGGACAGCTGCCAGAAATGGAGCAGCAGATAGCCACAACACAGGGGTCTGAAGAAATGGAAATGCAATGTCTGAACTTATATTCACATATGGATTTTAGGGAAAAAAGCAGCTATTATGAATTTCCAGGCGGTATTCAATATGTTTTTTGTGCTATAATAAGTACTAATCCTAAATGTTAATTATTCGTGTACCTACAGATAGAAACAGTGAACAGGTCTCTGCAGAAGCACCAAGTCCTACAGGATCACAAAACATTCGGCAGAATATTGAACTACAGGAGGATCCACCATGCAATGCGCGGGACGTACAAGGACAGGAAATTGAACCCCAGCCATCCACATCCCGTGGCATACAAGGTTAATTAAAATGTACAAGAAGTGGTAAATAGGGGTGTATGTATTCATTAAACAGTGACAGGCCTTCGATATGTCTTTTTTATTTATTTAGAACCTGCATGTAAAAAGTCAAAAATGGGGGATGAGGATCAGCAGCCCACACCCACACACAGTGACATTACCAGCGAAGAGTGTGATATGTAAGAAAAACAATCAGCAGAGGAATGGGATTCTTTGGAAGATTCCGAACCGCTAAGTACACCTGAAGCACCGACTGTGTACCTTGAGAGAGTTCAATCATGGCAGAGGGCCCTGCAGCATTACAGAGCAATAGAGTACTATGAACGTTATAGATTTGTAAATATGGAGCATGTTCAATCATTCACACTGGCTATAGATGTTATTCATAATGAGATACAGAATCTTTTGAACCGTATTTCCAGGGAGATAAGACCAAATGATTTTGTACAATTGTGGCTGGATGCTGAGGAATTAGGTAGACCCCTCTTTAGTGTTAGAAGGCCTCTTGAAGAGTTAGATGCTGACCAGTTCCTTAGTTATGTAGAGAGTTTATTACAAAGCAATGTGGAGATCTTATGGAGGAACTCTTTGGAATTAACAGTCACGATTGTGAAGAACCACGAGTGGGGCAGTCTTAGGAAATTAGGAACTGTTCTATTCAGTAAGATTTTAGAGAAGAAAAGACAACACCTGATTGATTTCAATGTGGAGGGGATATTTCTGTGTTTTGCAGGCAGTCTGCTGTCATTTTCGAGCGTCCTCGACAACTTACCGAATAAGAGGGGCACTCCATGTGGAAAACCAGCTGGCTGAACATATTAATGCCAGAATAATAAACACGGGTGTTGGTGATGGTGGCGAGAATGGGGCGATAGTGGTAGCAATGTTGGTGGTGGGATTAGTGGGGTTCGGTACAGCTGTTTGTGGGATATTGGGAGGTCGGAATCCTGTGCCGGATAGTTGGAACAGCCCGACCTGAAGCTGTAAACACAGACAGATGATGTCATATGCCAGCAACCTGAGGAAAGCTCCAGCAACTTCAAAGCAGGGAGGAAAGCATGCAGTTTATAAGCTGATGCTGATTGTGGGCAATTACAAAGCAGCCAGCAGGATATCCTATAAAAAGGAGCTGAGTAGAGGCCGCTCTCAGCTCCAGCTTTATTCTTGTATAGAGAGCCAGCCTTTGCTTATCATCTGTCGAGTAGCTGTCATTAAACAAGTTAAATCATAGTTTGAGTCGTGTGTTTAACTCGGCCAGCACAGGCAGGAAAGAAAAGCAGAGAGTTATTGTTAGATAACGAGATGTCTACTAAACAAGAAATTATTACCAGAGCCACGGACCTCCATAACAGACTCGGGATATCTACATCCCACAGAATTGATTTTTCACAGATACACTTATTTGAGGACCACTTTGGTATAACTATAAAAATTGTGTTTTATCACGAAGGGGATTGGAGGTTTTTTGTAACTGGAGGGACCCTGGAAGTAAGAATGGTGTTTATGCTGTTACATGACAGTCATTACTACGGGATAAAAAACATCAAAGGATTCATGGGTGTACGTTACTTCTGCATACTGTGCCACACAGGGTATCACCACAAATTTAGGCACAATTGTCAATATTTTTGTCGAGCTTGTACGGGTTCAGAATGCCGCAAAGTGGTTGGGGGGAGGGCGAGGTGCCATGCATGCAAACTGCTTTGTCGCTCTAATGCATGTCTTGAAAGACATGAACAGTTGTCTGTGGAAGGAAAAATTGTTTGTGAGGATAATGTGTTTTGTTCCAGGTGTGGTATCTATGTGCCTGCACCACATGTCGAATGTAAGAAAACGACGTGCGGAAAGTGTGATACCAAAGTAGATAGCCTGACAGGTCACTTATGTTATCTGAAAAGGATTTTTAAGCCAAATGTAGGTTACAGGTACATTGTGTATGATTTTGAATGTTGTCAAGAAACTGGGGCTCACATACCGAACTATGTCTATGCCATAGACATGCTGGATGATGGTGATGTTAGGAAGTGGGAATGGTACGGTGATAAGTGTCTGGAGCAGAGGTGGGTTTCTACCAGTTTGGACTGGTTCGGGAGAACCATTAGTGGAACTTTGAAGTGGTTCCCTGAACCGTTAGTGACCTTTGGCTGGCCACGCCCCCGAACCAGTCCCTGCTCTCTCAACCCGCTTGCCCGATGCTCGCCCACCCCACCCAGCCACTACTTGCAGAATCTAGCCCCGTACTTCTGCTCACCGCTGCTGGCAAAGGTAAGGCCGAAGGGCCTGGGTGGGCGGGGGAGGGAGAGCTGGTGGAGGGGTGATACCAGCAGCAGGTGGTGGACTGATGCATGTGGGGAGGGAGGGGGGCACATGGGAGATCACGGCACCGGAGCTCTTCCTGTGCATTTCCCCCAGCTGTCCTGGCCTGCGAGGGAAGCACGCGGGAGATACTAGCTGCCGTTTACTTGTGAGCACCATTGGCTGGGAGAGGCAGGGAGAAAGAACAATGGTGCTCACTGTCACTGCAGTTTTTTTTATTTTGCCAGTTGTGCTTGAACTCTAAGATTTATGGTGCTCAGAACTCTTATCTCTAAGCTAACTGCGCATGTCCACATTCTTTCACTCTCCTTCTAACTTTCTTTGTTCGCCTGCCAAGAGGTCCGGCAGGAACGCTGCCAAGATGTAACTAATTAGCCAGTAAGATGTTTTTTTATTTCTTTACAATAAAATGAGTTTCTTAGAATATATCCCGGCTTATTTTATTTTAAAGTATGCTTCAAGGAAAGCCACGGTCCATCTCTAATTAAGTGCAATTACCCCACGAGGGGAGCAGGGTTTAATTGCCACCCGGACATCACGAGTAAACTGAGGCTCCTAACAGGGGGGTCAAGCCTCTCTGCCGACAACATGTCTTAGGGCAACATGCCTTAGGGCATCGCTGGCAGCCATTTCCTGCACCTCCCATCCCATGCTCTTCCTGCTGCTTCTCGGCCTCCTCAATGCACGGAGGAAGGAGGTGGTGGTTTCTTTCGCTGCCTGCGATCTGCTGCCTGCCTCTAATCTGCAGTTTACTCGTGAGCATGGTGCTCATGAGTAAACTGCAGATTACAGGAAGCCGGCAGATCGTTGGCTTACTTGCTCTGCTGCTTGCCTGGCAGAGTGCAGACTGGCAGCTCCAGGTCATCTCTCAGCCGTTGTGTGCAGGGAAAAACCTTGCAAAGTCAAGAAAAACTTCTGAGTGCGAGAAGTTAGTTGCCTTGCACTCCCTGCACGCAATGGCTGAGGGACAACCCGGAGCTGCCACTCTCTGGTAAAAGGTGCATCTCGCAGTGGGGTGCAATTTGGGGTGGCAGGTGGGGCAGGGGATGTGGGGGAGCTCGGCAAGCTTTGCAGCTGTGTGGTTACAAAGGTTGCTGTGCCGGCTCCCTTCTCCCTGCCGGCCAGCACCTCCCGAAGCCACCGGCATTGCACTCAGAGAACAACTTCTGAGTGCGAGGGAAAAAGACGGAGGGTAGGAACAGGGGAAGGGCAATTTTTTCGTTGTTTTAACTCTGTAGCAACATCTTTCCCAGCTACTGCTTTCTCTGCTCAGCAGCAGAGCTTTTTTTTTTTAAGGTTAGTCCCTTTCTTCCCGGGAGAGAGAAGAGCGGGGGCAGGGAGAGAAAAAGAAGGCAGTGAAGGATGGTGGAGTGTGGGAGCAGGTGGCGTCTTAGTCCTGGCTGGTTGCTGCTTCCTTGGTCCCCTCAACTTTTCAGTCCCAGAAAGCGGCTGAAAAATGCTCTCCTCCATGCACCATTTTCTGTCCTTGCCTCCTTCCCGTTTTTATTTGGTTTTCCCTCCCACCCTGAAAGGAGTTTCAAGCAAAAGGAAGCGGGGGGGGGGAGAAGGATCTGGGAGTGGGAAGGGATTGGGAAGAATGAGAACAAGGAGGACTTCTCGGCTCAGGGAAGGCTTGGAGTCCGGAATCCAGAGCGTGCCTTTCCCCTTTTCTCTTGCTGCACTTTTATTTCCAAAGCCCCCCCCTCCACTCCACTCTCTTTCCCTAAAAATGGAGCTCTTGGTTCGAAGCGGGTGGTGTGTAACGAAAGCAAGATTTAAAGGAAACAAAGTTGAGCTAGTTTGTAAGGAAAACAAGTACTGTCAAGGTTCAGTGCAAGCCATACTAGTATTCCAAACTAATGAGTCTTAATGTCTGGTTAAAATGGGTAGTACTTCCATTTAAAGAAGAAAAGCATATGTCAGCACAGGCTGACAGCATAGCTCAGACTATTGCTATGATTTTTTGCTCCTATATTCTGTTGTTTAGGTATAAATTGTGTTAATGTAGAAATTTTACTTACAGCCTATTAAACAACAGAGCTAGCTGTCTGCCTGCAATCATGTGTATCTATTAGGAGTAAATCCCACTGAAAGAGAGCCTTACTGCCAAGAAAACATACATAGGCTTTACATTGTTGAGAGATAGGGTATTGATTAGTATCAGGTGTATTGGTGGCGCAGCAGACTAATGTGCTGTTAACTAGAACCAGCTGCCTGCAATTACTGCAAGTTTGAATCTCAATAGGCTCAAGGTTGACTCAGCCTTCCATCCTTTCGAGGTAGGTAAAATGAGGACCCGGATTGTGGGGGCAATAAGCTGACTTTGTATAAAAAAAGAACACCGCTTAGGGGGGCCGAAAGCCCTACTAAGCAGGTATAGACAAAAGTATGAAGGCTATTGCTTAACGCATTGTAAGCCGCCCTGAGTCTCCGGAGAAGGGCGGCATATAAATCGAACCAATAAAATAAATAAATAAAATATTATAGAGAGAAATGAGAACTTCTGTAACAACAGATATTTGTGCCCAGACCAGGTGTGTGTGTGTGTGTGTGTGTGAGAGAGAGAGAGAGAGAGAGACAGACAAAAAGTCAAAAAAGTCAAAAACCTTGTTTTCTGGCTATATTAACATGCATCTCCGTCAAAAACAGGAGGCTAGTGGTTATCCCGATTGCTGCAAAACAGAGGAAGATAAAGAGTGTTACGTTCGGGATTATGAAAAGAATGAGGGGGTCCGTTTACGCAGGGAACATATTGAAGTCAATCCTGCTAAAAGGCAGATTGCTAAACTGTTTTAAAACTCCTTGTGGGGTAAATTCGGTCAGAGTACCAATCAGCTGACTACATCGGTGGTGACAGAGCCTGAGGAATTATTTAAGTATCTTTTTGTTCCCCATTATGAAGTGTCCTCTTGTGAATTTGTGGTTGATGAAACAGCCATTATAATGTGGAAAACAGCCAAAAAACACCCTACTAAGTCAATGTGTACAAATGTGTTCATTGCTTGTTTTACAACTGCTTATGTACGGTTAGAATTATACAGATTATTGGATCATTTGGGGGACAGATGTCTCTATCACGATACCGATTCTGTCGTTTTTATTAGCAGAGAGGGGGCGTGGTCACCGGCATTAGGCGATTATTTAGGACAACTGACAAGCAAGATTCCTCCAAACACTTCAATCACCAAGTTTCTGGCAGTTGGTCCAAAAACCTACGGGTATGCTTTTTCAAATGGCTCTACTGTGTTAAAAGTGAAGGGTATAACATTAAATAGTGCCAACTGTGTATTTAATTTAATTTAATTTAATTTAATTTAATTTAATTTAATTTAAT
>WNWU01012311.1:36886-76299 GCA_012654045.1 Ptyas mucosa
TAATTTAATTTAATTTAATTTAATTTAATTTAATTTAATTTAATTTATCATATTTCTATGCCGCCCAACTCCCAAGGGACTCTGGGTGGCTTACAACAGAAATAATACAAACAATGAACATAATTAAAAAAAAACATTATAAAAGCATTTTAAAAACATTAAAAACACATGCACACCATCCATGGCCGGATCTCGCAAGGTTGAACAGCGAGATCAACGGCCCCAGGCCTGCTGGAAAAGCCAGGTCTTCACCACTTTCCGGAAGGCCAATAGGGTGGGGGTAGTCCGGACCTCAGGAGGTAACTGGTTTCAGAGAGCTGGAGCTGCCACAGAGAAGGCCCTCCCCTGCGGGCCCGCCAGCTGGCATTGTTTAGCTGACGGGACCCAGAGGAGACCAACTCTGTGGGATCTTACCGGTCGCTGGGAGCTATGCGGTAGAAGGCGGTCTCGAAGATAGCCTGGCCCTGAGCCATGTAGGGCTTTAAAGATAATAACCAACACCTTGAATTGTGCCTGGAGACCAATAGGGACCCAGTGCAGCTTGCGGAGAATTGGTGTAATGTGGGTGTATCTAGGTGCACCCACGATAGCTCGCGCAGCTACATTCTGGACCAACTGTAGTCTCCGAACACTCTTCAAGGGTAGCCCCATGTAGAGCACGTTGCAATAATCTAACCGTGAGGTGACAAGGGCATGAGTGACTGTGAGGAGAGCCTCCTGATCCAAGTAGGGTCGCAATTGGTGCACCAGGCGAACCTGTGCAAAGGTCCCCCTAGCCACAGCTGCTAGATGTTACTCGAATCTTAGCTGTGAGTCTAGGAGGACACCCAAATTGCGAACCCGTTCTGAGGGGGACAATTTCTCCCCCCCAGAACCAGGGATGGACAATCAACATAGTCTTTAGGAGGCAATACCCACAGCCACTCGGTCTTGTCTGGGTTAAGGCTGAGCCTGTTGACTCCCATCCAGACCCTCAGAGCCTCCAGGCACCGGCACATCACATCCACCGCTTCACTGAACTGACGCGGGGTGGAGATATACAGCTGGGTATCATCAGCTTATTGCTACACTCTTGATACACTCTTTCTAGAGTCTCAACATTTTTTCTATATCATGGCGACTAAAACTGGATGCAAGTGTGGTCTTACCGAGACATTATAAAGTGGTATTAACACTTCATGTTAAGGTTAACTTTGAAAGCCTAAAAGATCTGATTGATGAGTATTGCCAATCAGAGGGTGAGGAAAAGAAAGAGATCAGGGTCCAGCAGCCGGGAATTGTTAGGATTAAGAAATGGTGGGCTCTGGAAACCCAGGTACTCAGAAAAACTCTAAAAGTTGTCTATAATAAAAGGGTGCTCAAAACAGAGGATTATTAATATTATTATTATTAAATTTGATTTATATGTCAAGCCCTGCTAACTGCTCGACATCGCTGACGCACGAGTGGGGTGAAGAGGAACGAACACTTCAAGCACGACAGAGGGGGGTGGTAGCACGGGTGTTTAGGTGGCCGTTTGCGGGGTGGGGGGATGGCGGTTGCGGCGGGATTTGGGTTTGTACCTTCTGACGGGCTACGTTCCTGCCGCTGAACTCCATGGAGGAGGCGTCGACTAGCAGCTGGGGAGCGCGTCCGGAACTGCTAATTGGAAGCAGGGGCGTGGTTTTATGCCTGGCGTGCTCGGCGTGGGATATTTAAATCGCTAGAAACCCAGGGCTTGTAACGCTAACTTCGCAGCGTCCTAGATGTTCGCAGTGTGTGCCTGCCGCCAGCGCCCAATAAACCCATCTGGGAAAGAGCTGAACGGAGTGGAGTTTCTTTGGTTGCTCCGGGCTCAGGGGCCCTGAGAGGAAGCTAGCGTTAATGTTACCAAAAGGAATGGCAGAAGGAGTGGAGGCCGCTGTTGTGAGGGAGCCTACGGAAGAGGAGATGGAGGAGGAAGAGAAGAAGCAGAAGGAAAGCCCGGGGAGAACCCAAACGCCGGTGGTACGCCCAAAAGAACGTGCCCGCAGCCGCAGCCAGGGCGGTGAGAAGACAGACGCTGGAGAGCGGGCGAGGGGCGTGGCATCCCAGCTGCAGGCTGGGGAATGGTGGCAGAGCCCTGCTTTGGCTGGAGTCAGCAGAGGCTCAAAGGGCTCTCTGACCCCGTTGAATAGTGAACGGTTTCGCCGATGGAGGGAGAGGAGATGGGTAGAGGATGATGATGGTGAGTGGAGTTATTCGACTGGCCTGGGCCAGTCCACCATAGACATCCTCCGGGAGCGCTTTGGAGAGGCCAGTTTTCAGGATGCCCCGTCTTGGCAACCATGGTTGGGGACGGAGCCCAGCACCACGTGGCATGGGTCATCTGGGACATCCGGGACGGAGACTCGCTTCCGATTGGCAAGCCCGAAACTGTGGTTGGGTCCTACCATAGGGGGACCGAAAGCCACCGAGTTACAGCAACCGGTAAATCCTCCTGTGGGGGAAGGCGCAGGATTGGGGTCAGGGGCCCTCCGTAGTGGGCAGGGGCAAGATGGAGGCACAATACAACCAGCGCCAGTGGGATATCCTGGTCAGGGGCCAATGGGCCAGCAGGGGGTGTGGGGCCCACAGCCAGTCTGGGGCCCTCCCCCTCTGCAGGCCACCTTTGATGGTAATCCGGATAGGGTAGCTCTTTTTTTGAGCCAGGTCTTAAGCTACATCGACCTATATGGCCGCTTGTATCCCACGCAATGGTCCATGGTGGTGGCCATTACAATGACCCTGACTGGGGAGGCTGCAGATTGGGTAGCAGATCTCCATAGCGACCATGCTCGGGAGTTAACGGATGTTGGTCTCTTCCTGGAAGGGCTAAGAGCCCGATTTGAGGATGACACCAGAACCCAGGTAGCCGAGGGGGAATTGGTAGCCCTGAAACAAAGAGGCCGCCCGGCCAAGGATTACGTCAAGGAGTTCCGGAAATTGGCAGGGAGAGTCCGGGCTTGGCCTGAACGTATGCTGGTCCATCAATTTCATCTTGGGTTAGACCGTGAACTATGACAGGCCTGTGTATATCGGGGTCTACCGCCTCGTCTGACAGAATGGTGTAAGGCAGCCATAGATCTGGAGGTAGGCCTACGGGAATTTCGGGTGAGGGGACTCGGAGCCCCACCCCAAGTACGACGGATGTCCGAGCGACCGTTGCCGCCTAGACCTGGAGAACGGAGTGACCCTGCAGTGAGGACCACAGAACCAGCTCATCGGCCATTACGGTGTTTCCGATGCAACCAGATAGGCCACCGGGCTATAGAATGCCCATTGCCACCGGTACAGCCAACAGGTCCAACGACGCCAACAGTGAGCGGATGAGGTCGGGCACGGATAACCCCCGAAAAGACGCGGGGGGTGTCACAGCCGATGGCAAACGAGACCAACACGCCAAAGAAGGAGCTGGGACCTGCTTCGCACCCTGGGATTGTACCTGTAGTCGTAGCAGAGAGTGACGAGGAAGAGGGGAACGGTGATCCAATGGTAAGTGCTCCTATACGACCATTTCTCATTCCGGTAACCTTGCAATCACCACAAGGGGGACTAGCGGTTCAACAAGAGGCGCTTGTTGATTCGGGGTGCACGCGGTGTTTAATGCGACGGTCGTTGGCTACACAGTTGGGTCTTCAGTTAATCCCGTTAAAGACACCAATAGCTTTCGAACAAATGGATGGGTCCACGCTGGGGGGTACTCCGACCACTCACGTAACAGAACGGGTGAAACTGATAATCGGAGCTCACTGGGAGCACATACGTTTCCTGGTAGTGGACACTATGATTGAACCAGTCATTCTAGGTCTAGCCTGGTTGGACAAGTGGAGGCCTACCATATGGTGGGAGGGGGGATTCCGAAAACTCCATTTAGAGCTGGGTCCAGAGCCAACTACCAGGGAAGAGGCTATGACAAAGGGGGTCGTGTCTGCGGGATATGAAGGGACGCCTCTCCCTGGGGTTCCTGCTGTTTATTTGGATGTAGCAGAGGTCTTTGATGAGAAGGAATGTGATGCATTACCACCACATCGGGCGACGGACTGTGCAATCAAACTAATCCCTGGGGTAAAGCTACCAAAACCACGTATGTATGCAATGACCCCGAGGGAGGTGGAGGAGTTACGGGCGTATATTGATAAAAACTTAGCACGTGGGTTCATACAGCCCAGTCGGTCACACCTGGCCGCTCCAGTCCTTTTCCAGTAAAAGAAGGATGGCGGTCTTCGTCTCTGTGTTGATTACCTTGGTTTGAACGCAGTCAGCGTGGAGCCCCTGTATCCCCTTCCCTTGATGAAAGACCTTTTAGCCGCCCTGGCCACAGGTACATATTTCACGAAGTTAGACCTCAGGGAAGCATACTACCGTGTGAGGATCAAACAGGGGGATGAGTGGAAGACCACGTTTAACTGCCCATTGGGTAGCTATAAGTTTTGTGTCATGCCGTTCGGACTGCAAGGGGCTCCGGCAGTCTTCATGCAATTAATTAATGAGGTTCTCCATGAATATCTATACCGTGGGGTCCTAGTCTATCTAGACGATATACTAATATATACCCAAACCATGGAAGAACATATACACCTAGTCCATCAAGTGTTAGAGCGACTCTTAAGAGCCAAATTGTATGTAAAGGTGTCAAAATGCGAATTTCATCGAACACGTCTGGACTACCTGGGGTATCGTATTTCCCGGGATGGTATTGAAATGGATCCCAAAAAAGCGGCTGACGTTCTGGGATGGCAAGCACCGGGGACTCGACGACAATTGCAAAGTTTCCTTGGCTTTGCCAACTTCTATCGTCAGTTTATACCAACATTTGCCCAAATCGCTCTGCCACTTACCAATCTGTTACGCACAAAGGATACCGGAGACCCTCGTCCTGGCCAACGGCTAGAGTGGACTGTAGAGTGTCAAAAAGCATTCGAGGCCTTAAAACGCCGGTTTGCAGAAGCCCCTATTCTGCACCACCCTGATCAGTCAAAGCCGTTCATAGTACAAGTGGATGCGAGTGACGTAGCAGTCGGGGCTGTGTTGCTACAGTCCGATGCCCAAAGCCAGTTACACCCGTGTGCATACACTTCAAAGAAATTCACTCCCACGGAACGGGGGTGGGCTATTTGGGAGAAGGAGGCTTTCGCAGTACGGTGGGCTCTCCTCACCTGGCGGCATATATTGGAGGGGGCAATGGTTCCGTTTGAGGTGTGGACGGACCACCGGAACCTGATGGCATTGCAAACACCTAGAAGATTATCACCTAAGCAGGCGCGGCGGGCCCAACATTTTCAACGTTTCAGGTTCACTCTGCGGTATGTACCAGGGGGAAGAAATTTCCTGGCTGATGCCTTATCCCGGATGCCGCAATTCAATAGTAAAAGGGATGAAATTGTGCAAGCTATGGTCCCAGGGGGGAAGGCAGGAAACGGTACCGCGGCACTCCGGCTGGATGGACATACTACATGGCATGATCTTTTACAGCAGGGATTGGCTCAAGATATGTGGTTACAAAACAATACCCACGTGTTAACACATAGAGATGGCCTAGCTTGGAAAGGGGATAAGTTGTATGTACCACAAAGTATGCGCATAGCTATACTGCAGAAATGTCATGACACTAAGCCGGCTGGTCACTTCGGGTTTCTCAAAACACTTCATTTAACCCGGAGACAGTTTTGGTGGCCCCATATGAGGAGTGATATAGAGGAATATGTGTGGAGCTGTACTACCTGTGCAAGAACTAAACCCCGAACTGGAAGACCTTTAGGCCTTTTACAATCAGTGGCTACTCCCAACCAGCCTTGGGAGGAGATAGCAATGGACTTTGTGGTAGATCTGCCGGAAAGTAATGGGAATACAGTCATATGGACTGTTATAGACCTGTTTTCTAAACAGGCCCATTTTATTCCTTGCACTGGGTTACCATCAGCTTGGAAACTATCCAGATTATTCATCCAGCACATTTACAGGTTACATGGGGTGCCCAGAAGAATCATCTCAGACAGGGGGGTCCAGTTTACGGCTCGTTTCTGGCGGAATTTCCTACGGGACATTGGGTCTACCCAGGGGCTTAGCTCTGCGTTCCACCCCAGTACTAATGGGGTGGCCGAGCGGGCAAATGCTATGATTGAACGTTATCTCCGCTGTTATATTTCATATCAACAAACTGACTGGACTTCCCTCTTACCCTTTGCTGAAGTAGCATACAATAATACTGTGCATAGCAGTACGGGGTTGACGCCATTTAAGGTAGTGATGGGGCGAGAGTTTGTAGCTATACCAGAGCTAGAATACACAACAGATACTTCAACTATGCCCCAGGAATGGGCTGGAAAACTCCGGACTTTATGGCCGCAGGTACGGGATGCACTGGATAAAGCAGCCCTTGAGTATAAAACCCAAGCAGATAAAAAACAAGACCCGGTTCGACCTTTACAAATAGGAGACATGGTGTATTTGTCAACTAAATATATTAAGTTACGAGTACCCAACCGTAAGCTGGGGCCAAAGTTTTTAGGCCCATTTCCCGTAATAAAAGTGATAAATCCTGTCATGGTTGTTCTCAAATTACCACCTTTGCTGGGGAAAATCCACCCCGTATTCCATTGTAGCCTTCTCAAGCTAGTCCCGAAATCACGAGATACCCCAGGGCCTGTAATAGAAGGGCATTATGAAATAGAGGAGATTCTTGATGCTAAGCTAAAATATGGGAAGCTTCAGTATCTTGTACAGTGGAAAGGGTATCCCTACGAGGAGGCATCATGGGTATCCGCGTCTGATGTCAACGCAAGGCGGTTGGTCAGACAATTTCATAAGATACATCCCCATAAACCTAGGTCTGATATTAAACGTTAACCTTTCTGTTACAGAAGGAGATGTGGTGAAGGGGAGCCACCTGTCGAGCCCTGCTAACTGCTCGACATCGCTGACGCATGAGTGGGGTGAAGAGGAATGAACACTTCAAGCACGACAGAGGGGGGTGGTAGCACGGGTGTTTAGGCGGCTGTTTGCGGGGTGGGGGGATGGCGGTTGCGGCGGGATTAGGGTTTGTACCTTCTGATGGGCTACATTCCTGCCGCTGAACTCCATGGAGGAGGCATCGACTAGCAGCTGGGGAGCGCGTCCGGAACTGCTAATTGGAAGCAGGGGCGTGGTTTTATGCCTGGCGTGCTCGGCGCGGGATATTTAAATCGCTAGAAACCCAGGGCTTGTAACGCTAACTTCGCAGTGTCCTAGACATTTGCAGTGTGTGCCTGCCGCCAGCACCCAATAAACCCATCTCGGAAAGAGCTGAACGGAGTGGAGTTTCTTTGGTTGCGCCGGGCTCAGGGGCCCTGAGATTATATGCTGCCCTTCTCTGGAGACTCAGGGCGGCTTACAATGCGTTAAGCAATAGCCTTCATACTTTTGTATATTTATACAAAGTCAGCTTATTGCCCCCACAAACTGGGTCCTCATTTTACCTACCTTAGAAAGGATGGAAGTCAACCTTGAGCCTGGTGAGATTCGAACTTACAGTAATTGCAGTAATCACAATGCTTTTAGTCTGATGAGCCACCAGGCCCTTTCATTGTACGTTACCTTACGGTTATTAAGTATGATGAAAAACAGGGCATTGTTTGTACATCCTTTCTCATGTATTATAAGCGGACCTTCCAATTCGGGAAAATCTTGTTTTATAAAACAAATGTTAGAACACGGTGAGCATGTATTATCTGAAATGCCTCAAAACATTATATGGTTTTATAGCTGTTGGCAACCTCTGTACAATGAATTGCTTAATACATTTCCTAATATTAAGTTTATGGAAGGGCTTCCTGACTCTTGAAGCTACTGACTTGTTTCCACTGAATCAAACCAATTTAGTGGTGGTAGATGATCTCATAGCAGCCGCCAGTGACAGCAAACAAATAGAGAAAGCTTTTACACAGTCACAAAAAGCCATCACAAAAACCTTAGCATTATTCTCATACTTCAAAACCTGTTTTTTCAAGGTAAGAAAATGAGAACAATAACTCTAAATGCAAAATATTTGGTGTTATTCCACTGCCCCCGTGATCAGATGCAAGTAGTCACATTGGCACGTCAAATGTATCCATCTAACACGCGATACTTTTTAGAAGTATTCCAAGATGTCACTAGCAAACCTCACAGTTATCTTTTAGTTGATCTGGCTGCCGCTACTCCAGAAACTTTAGGCTGAGAACCGTCATCTACCCCCCTGAATGGCCGGTAGTTTACACTGTAAAAAAGAAAGGTAAAAAGTAACAGCTGTATCTGGAGGGCACACAGTTCATACAGGTTGTCTGAGAGGGTGCACAGAAATTGGGAGTTATTAAAAATCTTAGTAAAGGCAGGGCCAAAACAGAGAAAGGCCATCTTATGCAATGCTAATAATGACCTGGTGGGGGCCATAGCTGAAATAGCTCTGAACACTTTAAAAGGTAACTTGCCTCTGAAGCCTTCACAATATCGAAATTTAAAGAGAAAGAAAGACTGTATTAAAAAACTGAGCAATAGTAAGCTCTCTGAAAAAGAAGAAACGGGTTATTCTTCAGTCAGGTGGTTTTTTAGCACCATTACTAGGGGCCGCTATACCATTGCTGACTAATTTATTAGTGCGGTAAACATGGACACGCAGAGAAAATGTATTTGGTGTCGAGGCATCAGATGGAGCAGCTACACGGTCGGACACCTACAATAGGAACCACTACTGTTAGCCAATTGGACGATGACATGAGGGCCATACTTCAGAGAGTGGATCTAAGTGAAGATGACATGATAAAACTATACAACTTATTGCTGCAGAGATTTCTAAGGTTGACCAGACAAAATCACTCTGAGAAAGGTATTCTGAATCTTATTCAACCTCCAGAAGCATTTAAACAAACACCTGTTGTACCAGAACCTGCACCACCACTCTCATCACCGGATCCAACAACGCAGGAGATATTAGAGGGGGTGAGCACACGGTACAAGGAAAATGCTTCTCTTTTGTTGAACAAAATGAAACAACATCAAGACATTTTGGGTTGGGATGATTACGGAGCCATTTCCTACAAGGGTACAAAGGTGCTCAGGACTAACATTGAAGAACTGGTCAAAGGGGTTTCTCAACACCGGACACGTACTGCGAAATATTATCCTAAGGGATGGAACGAGTTTATGTCAGCGATGGCTGAGATGAACGTACCAATGGTATTGCTAAGTTCTAACTCTGTTAAAGAGCAACTGGAAAAGTTGAAAAAGGCCGGGAGTTGCTTCTCTCTTTGTTCAGTTTCCATCCATTGCTTCTTGTTTTGCCTTCTGGTACTTTGGAAAATACATTGCCCCCCTTTTTTTCTGGCAGCCCCTTAAAAGCCTGTTGCCTATCACACTCTTGGGCAAAGCATGTGAGCCATTTCGTCCTTTCAGTGGTCCAAGAAAGTACAGCTATAATATGTAGATAATAAAGTTGAAAAAAGGTGAACAACATTTTTACAGAACTATACATACGTTGAGGCTGGGTGTGACAAGGAATGGCTGGGAAGGGAGGGGCCAGGTGAGGCACCCCTTGACGTGAGTGACATTGAGTTGGCCACACCCACCCAGTCACATGACCATCAATCCACGCCCACTGTCACATGACCATCAAGCCACAACCACAAAATAAGTCACGCCCACAGAACCGGTAGTAAAAAATTTTAGAACCCACCCCTGCTCCAACCCTCAACGCGCTGGTCCATCTGTGCCTTAGGATTGATGCACGGTTGCAGATACAGACCAGTTGCCGTGCCTGCCAAGAGACCCGGGTAGTACCAGTCATGTGTGAGACCCTGGCTCCACGGTAGGAGCCCATGGAAATAGACACAGCCAGACCCCGTCTGTCGGTGGCCGAGAAAAACAGACGGCAATCAGGGGAGTTGTATTTGGATTGCGGGGAACCTGGTACATGGCCACCTCTTGCCCCAAAAAGTGATGAGGGGAGTCAGCTCCTGGGCCTGCCCCAAAGCCACAGAAAACCCTGTCAGGAAACACCCTGAGCCCGATCTAGGGGAGACACTGGGTTTGGCGCGCACCAACACCAAGTCACGCCCAGCAGACGTGGAGCCCGGACCCACCTGGCACTTGATCCTGGCAGCAAGAGTATTCTTGTTCAATAGTCTGCAGGGGATTTCGGCTCACACCTTGGTTGACTCCGGAGCTACAACTAACTTTATGGATGTGGCATTTGCAGCCAAATATGCAGTCCCTCAGTGTCCAGTGGATCCTCTCATGCTCTTGGAAACCATTGATGGCTGGGTGCTTCTGTCTAGGCCTATTAAGGCCGCCACACAACCCTTGCGCCTGACCATTGGCAACTAAACGTGCTTTATGGGTTACAGTTCCATCAACACCTGTCTTTAACTTATAAACCCAATTACAACCTATTAACTTTTCTCCTGGTGGTAACTGAACATTTTCATATACATCTAACTCTGTTAAAGATTTGAGTTCTCTATTCATAGCCTCCTTCCATGCCATTTGATCTTTTTCAGGATACATTTTGATATCATAATTGGAAGGTTCTACATTTACTTGACAAACCACACTTGCTTGATACCTGTTGGGCGGATTTCTTACCCGAGTAGATCTTCTAGGCAATACAGGATTCATAACTGGCATTTCATCTAACTCCTCCCCTAAACCTTCTTCTTCTTTTACAGTAGATTCTACATCATCTATAACATCTTCATCAGGGGTATTATTGAACATTTGATTATCAATAATAACATTATCATTTCTGTAATCAGCTTGCTCAAGCTTATCCCAACCTACATGCTCCAGGAATTTTGCACTAACGCTACAATAGATACTAGTGGTTCCTGGCACCCAGAATCTAAATGATCTGTGGTTCGATTCATATCCTACAAAAAACATTTTTCTAGCTCTCTGTTGTCCTTTTTGTCTTAACGGAGAGGGAATATGAATCCAAGCAGGAGCACCAAATGTATGCAAATAACTAAGATTAGGTTTTCTACCATGCCATAGTTTAAATGGTAATTCACCAGTAGATGAATTTACTACGTTATTTAAAACATGGTTAGCACACATTATGGCTTCACCCCATAGAGTTTCTGGCAAACTAGAATCTGCTAACATAGCTCTAGACATAGCTTGCAGTGTTTGACCTCTGCGTTCTACATAAGCATTGTGTTGTGGTCTATACGGGGCAAAACGTTTATGCTCAATACCTGCCTCCTGCAACATATTCTCTAACCTTAGATTAGTAAACTCGGTACCATTGTCTGTTACCAAGCAAACTACTTTATGTTTGTTTTCTTTCTACAAATCTTAGCCAGTTTTTAATATGCTGAAATGTTTCAGATTTTGTTTTCATCAAGTAACAGAAACCATATCTAGAGAAATGATCAACAATGCTTAGTATATAGCAGGCTCCCCCTAAACTGGGTTGTTTAGGTCCAATTAGATGAGCAAACACCACTTCTAATGGTCTTTTGGTTTTGAATCCATTGACTCGGTTCGCTGGGGTTACTTTGCTTTTCTCCTGATTACAGGCATTACAGTTCAGATATTTAGTACATGGTTTTAACTTTATCCCTTCAGATAATTCTACTGTCCTCTTCAATATCTTAAAATTCATATGTCCTAATCGTCAATGAAGTAAATGAATACATTCATCGTGTGGCTTCTTATTATCATAAATCGAGTTCGTATTAGCCACTATTGCTGGGTTATCTCTTAATACAAATAAATCATTTTCTAACATTGCAGTAACACATTTTCCATCCTTTTCTATTAAACATTCATCTCCTCTAAAGGTTACTACAAACCCAACCTGTAATAATGATTTAACAGATAACAAGTTGAATTTCAGTCTAGGTATATACAACATTGGTAATTGTTCGGTAATAAATGAACAATGTGCAATACCTTCTCCAGCTACTTTCATTCTCCATCCATTGGCTAATGTAACATGTTGTTTGCTATCATTCAGTTTAACAAACCTTTCTCTATTTCTAGTGATGGATTGTGATGCATCATTATCAACTACCCACAAATCATGGTTAACGTGTAGAACTTGATATAGCTAAATTAACATTCTTTTTGGTTCTCTTTTGATCACCAACAGTCATTTTCTTTCCCTTAGGACAATATTTAGCTATATGACCCTTAGCCCCACAAGAAAAACAACTTTTAACAATATAGGCAGTTGAAGACAATTTTTCTTCCTGTGGTTGTCTCTCTCCTAGTTGTTCTCTATCTTTCCTTCTTCTGGACTCTTCCAACAATCTTCCGGTTATGCCAGTCAATGTTAGTTCATCCCTGGTCAAAACCTCCAATAAAGAAACATAATCATCATAACTTTCATCCAAAGAAGAAAGAATAAAGTAAACCTGTTGCAATTCTTAAAAAATAAGTTCCTTCTCATGTAGTTCGTGAAAAGTTCTTGTCATAAACTCCAAATGAGCTAACATAACTCCTCCTTTAAGAAGACGGGTTTTAAACAGTTTACATGTAAGATGTATGTGAGCACCCACACTATCACGAACATATATTTTCTTCAAATTGTTCCAACACCTAGCAGCAGAATCTTCACCACGAATATGGACTAGCTGCTGGTCACTCAGTGTCAGTCCAATTATGCAAAGAGCTCGTTCATTATCCCAAGTAAACTTGGCTAATTTCTTTTCATCTTCATCATTATCTGGATTCCATGCAGTTACATCTGGTGGATTATTAACTACATCCCATAGTCCTTCCCTACGCAAAAGCAGGTTGCATTTCCTAGACCAGGAAACATAGTTTGTTCCATCCAACCGGGTTATCATGGATATACTGTATGAATGTTCTTGTGCCATCTTCACTTGAATACTTAATAACAAACACAGCTGTCTGAATAAATTACTGTATCATTCACATCAACTCTCAGTGCTCTAGATATTTCTGGGTAACTCTGGGTGGCTCTGGGAGGCTCTGGGCCCATAACCAATGTTAAGGATATTGTTGAGTTACACCCGAAGTTGTGGTTTATAAAGCAGAGTACCGTTAGAGGTTTTACACACAGAAACGTTTTTGAGAGTAATTGTGAATAACATACAGACAAACTGGGTTTTATAGTATTTTACTTTTAGGGAAAAACAAAATCATAGTCCTTTAACAATCCAAGTCTTAGCCATATAAAGTGCAATATAAGATCAATCCAGGGATATAAAACTTCTTACCAGTTTGTAGAAAAATACAAGGAACAATCAGGAACAATATAAAAACATTTCAATAAATATCAGAAAGCAGTAAATAAATAATCATGATCAAACAATTGACCATAGAGAGATCAAAAAGAGTTACAGCATAGCAGCAAGTAAAAATGGTGTAGTGTTCTGGCTAACCATAATTTAGGTCTCCTTAAATATATTGGCTGCAGAGCTCAGCCAATCAGGATGCAGAATGACTCAGCACAGTTCTTAAAGCTACACAATACAGTCACATAATACAAACATACAATGTTGGCTTATCTATTTCCTGGCCAACCAATTAGGCAATACCCATTTCCTAACACCGGGGTGTTCGGCACCAGGTACGGACATTTCGAGTATATGGTCATGCCATTTGGGCTGACCAATGCTCCCGCCATCTTCCAAAATTTTATTAATGACATTTTCCGGTACCTCTTGGACCAGTTTGTCATTATTTACTTGGACGACATTCTGATCTACTCTCCCTTCCGGGAGAGCCACTAACAGCACCTCCGCCTGGTCCTGCAATGTCTTCAGGAACATCACCTGTATGCTAAATTGGAGAAATGCCAGTTTTTCCAGTCCACCATCGAGTTCCTGGGGCATCACATCTCTCCTGAGGGCATTGCCATGGAGCCGAGCAAGGTGGAGTCTTTGCATAGTTGGCAACCTCCTCGGTGAATGAAGGATGTCCAGTGACTCCTCAGGTTCACTAACTACTATTGGACCTTTATCCCCGGCTTTGCTTCCTTGAGTGCGCCTGTTTCAAGAAGTTTAATCGCAAAAAGCCCTGATAAGCCAACATTACAAGTATATATCTACATAAGACAGGAACCGGAAAATACCTCACAAGAGCAGCTGAAGGCAACTCCTAAAAAGGCAGGAAATGCATCTCAGAATAATCCTGCCAATACAGCAGACATAACCACTGTAACATCTTCCCTTTTCATATTACATAAAACATTGTAAACTAACACGTAATAAAACATTCTAAAACGTTGTAAAAATCCCAATACATTATAAAACCTTACAATACAGCTGCATTGCCGAATTAAAACTATATTATTAAAAACATAGCATATGAAGAAGACACACTGTAAGAGTTCCGATGATTAAAACATTATAAAACATTATAAAACATTATAAAACATTGTAAAAGTTCAAAATGTAAAAGGGAACACTATCAACACTTTCTACAGATTAAGTCTGTCAGGTGGTCACTAACATCTGCCGCTACGAGTGATGACTGGCCCTCTTGCGCCGACTGGCTCTCTTTGCACTACGGGCTTCTCCGACCTCACTGAGACCGCTGGGCTCTTCTCGCCACTTACTGGGGTGTCCGGCGTTCAACTGCTATCGGGTATACACACTTGCTCCAAGATCTCATCAACATTGATCTGGGGCCCCATCCTTGTGCATTCCTTATTGTCAATGGGTAAGTGCGACATGGTAATACCAGATGCATCTGGACTGTCCACAGGATATGTAAAATCTGGCTGCTCAGCTACATGCAAATCTACCCAATTGCAATGATATAGAGTTCCTTTAACGTCCACTAAATAGGAGCGTGGAGCCACTTGTTGTAAGCAGCTACCCATTTTCCAGCAACCTGTTCAATCTCCAGGCAGCGGTCTCATCCGAATCCATTCCCCAATCTTCAATTCTGGCAGATCTCTAGCTGAGTTGTCATATCTTGCCTTGACCACTTGTCTCTTTAGCTGTAACTTTTCTGGAACCCCTTGTATCACCGAGGGCTCAAGCAGCTTATCTGCCACTGGTAAGGATGTCTTTAGTCTCCTTGACATCAGTCTCTGTGCCGGGCTACTGTCCATGCCCTCGGATGGGGTATTTCTCCAATGTAGAATGGCTTTCCATGGGTCTTTACCTTCACTGTGAGCTTTCCTACATAGATTCTTAGCTATCTTTACAGCTGATTCAGCTTTGCCGTTAGCTTGCGGATGACGCGGTGAAGAGGTCACATGCTCGAACTCCCACTCAGCGGCAAATTTCCTAAATTGTAAACTCGTAAACTGAGGACCATTATCTGAGACCACTTTATCTGGTTGGCCATAACGTGCAAACTGAGCCTTGCATCTCTTAATGGTAGTCTCAGCTGAACAGTCCGTAAGGGGTTCCATTTCCCAAAAGTCAGAATAATGATCAACTAATATTAGATACTCTTTTCCTGCATAGTTGAACAAATCCATACTAACAATCTGCCAAGGACGTGATGGTATCTCGTGCGACATCATGGTTTCTCTTTGTTGCGAATATGCATATTCATTGCAGGTGGAACAATTGCTAACAAAGTCCTTGATTTCGCCCTGCATATTGGGCCAGTAAAGCGTGTCATGGGTTTGTCTATAGCATACCTCTCTGTTCTGTCCCCGTCCTCCACACACACAACCCACACAGACAGACGAGGGTTAAAGGAGTAGCACACACACGGAAGGTTCGTTATCACAGCTTGGCAGCCCTTTGTAAACCGGCTGCCAAGGTCTTTACTAAACAAGGGGGGGGGGAAATACCTCCACCAGATAACAAAACACGTACACACCAATTGAGGGAAATATAATTCAAAAGTCCAAATCTTTCCAGCCGGCTGATGCTTAGCTCCAAGGACTAGCCAGGGTAAAACTTTGTCCGTCACAGAATTCCAACTGCTACCCCACTCCTTTAAATAACCTGTGGGGTGTGGTCCTGTGACTCAGCTAATCCCTGGCACGCTTCCTCATTTGTTGAGCTCTCTTATCACGCCGGTGCTGGCGTGGGTCCAGCCACCTCTGGCCTTCCTCATTATCCTCCGACTGATCGGAGACACCTGGCTCCTGACTCATCTCCTCTCCTTCGGCCGGCAGCTGATGAATTACCAGGGAGGAGGGGCTGGGGGAGGGAGGCCTGGCTGGCTCCTCTCCCTCCTGTTCGGAGCCTTCTTCCTCCGATGCGATGGCCTCGGGGGTCGGAGCCACAACACTCTCTGCCAATATGGCTCGAGTGTATGCGCAATAGCATCTCTGCTCTCAGTGACCTTGGCACTATGACTCTTGGACCCTTGTACAAGATCCCATTTTGTATGGCGATCTCATCTCTAAAAGACCAGTATTCCCTCACTATTGCAGGAACTGCCTCCTTCTCATCCAGCCACCCGCTCAGAACGATAGCCTTCAGTGCCTGTAAAGCTACATCAGTACCTGTGTGCTGCCTAAGCTGACATAACTGCTGATTTGTGACATTAAGATAGTCTGCTTCATTAACTTCGGCAAAGAAAGATTGTTCTGTTGCAACCAGCAGACCATCTGATGCTTGTGTTCTCCTCTAGGTGTCACCTGATCTAACGTAGCCCTACTCAGGGCATCACTGATATACATTTCACATCCTGGCTTGTAGACAACATTGAGGTTGTAATTCTGTAAACTAAGCATCATGCTCTGCAGCCATTTGGGAGTGCACAAAAGGGGCTTCTTGAATATGGCTATTAGTGGCTTGTGATCAGTTTCGGCTGTGATTGTATCCCGGCCATAAAGATAATGGCAGGCAAATAAAATACTTAAGCATTCCTTTTCAATTTGAGCATAATTCAACTCGGCAGAAGAAAGCGCTCTGGACGGATATGTAATCGGCTGACCTTCTTGCAATAAGCAACATCCTAGGCCATTTTTGCTCGAGTCACTTTGAATAGTAACAGCCTTTGTAACATCATAATATTTTAACACTGGTGCAATGGTGACCAAGCGTTTTATCTCCTGTACTGCCTGGTCATACTTAGGAAGCCAGTGCCAAACTGCATCTTTGTCCAGAAGATGTCTGAATGGCTGACACACCTCCAACAGGTGCGGCAGAAATTTTGCTAAATAGGTAACAAAGCCGATAAATCTCTGCACTGATTTAGTATCAGCAGGTGGTGGCATCTCCACAATGGCTCTAATCTTATCTGGATCAGCTTTTAAACCTCGTGAACCAGTGGTAAGTTGCTACCGGTTCGTACGAACCGTTGGTGAAAATTTGGCCAAGGTCGCAGAACCGGTAGCAATGGCCAGCTGGCCATGCCCCCGAACCGGTCGCCCGGTCACTCGCCCTGGCCGCCATGTTCTTCACACACATGCATCCCATTGCCTTGCAAGTCCAATGGGATATGCATGTGCGAAGAACATGACAACAACAGCAGCAGCTTTTTCTGCTGGTACTTTTTGGAGGCCTGCGGAGAAAGTGGCTTGCAAAGAAGCCTTTTCGGAGGCTTCTTTGCCAGCCGCTTTCCAGCAGCGACGGGACTCTGGACCAACCACCATGGAAGGTAAGCAGGAAGGTAAATAGGTAAGCAGATACTGGCCAAACTCTTCAGCTCACCCTCACATCGGGTCATTCTCTGCGGACGCGATGACATCGGAGAAATAGCGACGTTTCACCATCGCCAATTCCACCAAATAGGCCCGTGTAAATGATCTTAATTGTGACCGGTCAGATTCGGAACGACTGGTCCTCCAACTGCTCTCTAGGCCTCTCCTACGTCGCTTCATCCCCCAGAGCTCCTCGGTAAACCAAGGGGCCAACCGGGATCTGTGACGAGTTACAGGCCACAAAGGCACGACCCGGTCCAGAGCCCCGGCAGCAGCCTCATCCCAGGCATCCACCAGGGTCATGACCGGGGCGTGGGAGAGAGATAGAGGCATCATCCCAAGCTCCGTCTGGAACCTCTCTGGGTCCATCAGGCACCTGGGGCGGAACCAGATGGTCGGTTCCGCTTTCCAGTGAGGAGGGGTGGCGTATTGGAAGCCCAGCCGGAGGAGATGGTGGTCAGTCCATGACAGGGGATCAATAGCAGTCAGTCCCCCACCGAACTCCACCCGCCACTGCTCCAAGACAAAAACAAGATCGGACGTGTGGCCCCCCTCATGTGTCAGGCCCTGAATAGTTTGGGTCAGGTCCATGGCCACCATGGAGGCCATGAACTCCCGAGCCATTCCCGACGCCCCACCCAGGAATGGCAGATTGAAGTCCCCCAGCACAATAAGTCTGGGAAACTCCACCACCAGCCCTGATAGGGTGTCGAGCAGCCCGGGCAGGGCTGTTGATACACAGCTGAGAGACAGGTACGCAATCAACAAGCCCGGCTGACCCTGTGGGCCCCACTTCATGAGGAGGGTCTCAGACCCGTCTATCTTAGGAGCAGTGACCTCTCACGGACTAAGGGTCTCCCTAATAACAACCGCCACCCCCTCTCTCCTACCCTGGGCCCTAGGTTGGTACGGAACCTGGTGGCAAAGTTCTATCAAAGGGACACCTCCCTCCAAGCCCAACCAGGTTTCCGTGATACAAGCCAGGTCTGTATTTTCCTCATCAATCAAATCCCAAATGAGGGGAGCTTTGTTAACCACAGACCTGGCATTAAAATAGACCAGCCTGAGCCCAGTGCCTCCCTCTCTCAAACCACCAGTAGGTCGGATGGAGCCAAGAGGGTCAGAGCATGTCACCGCTCGAAGATAGCGGGGGCGAGCTCCCAGATATCGATACGGCCCTCGGTTCATCCATCTGCCACCATTCCCCATCACTACTGGGATCAATGCTCCCACCCTCTCCCCCTGGGCTACAGGCAACCCCAGCCCCACTCCAATCCCGCCGCCACCCATCCATGGCCTGGACTGCCATTGGTCCGGAGGTGCCCCCCCGGGCACCTGCCGGATATCACAACCCTCTCCCCTCCCCAACCCCCTTAAAATCCTAAATAAAAGCCCATACAAAGCACATTTCTTAAGACCCCTAACGCCCCTATGCCACCTCTCGGGGTCCCAGGACCCGTCATGAAGGTATATCTTTGCTAGGCCTACCAGCCACTCCCAGGAATAGGGGGAGTTTCTGAGAGCAACCAAGTCCACGCTCGTATATTTCAAGGTCATATTCGGACATGGCGATGTATACGGCCATGGCTAATAGGGCATGGCCAGATCCACACCCAGCAACAGGAACCTACATCCCCGGGGCGCCCTCTCACAGTGGCCGGGGGTGCCAAAACTGTTAATCCTGACTGTCCTCTCACCACAGTCAAAGTCCTATATCTGCTGGGCAGTCCCCTTGAAGTGGAAGCTGCCAGTCAATACTGCCCTCTCACCGCAGTATGACCCGGAACAAATGGAAGGAGTCCGCAGCTGCTCTCTCACAGCCGCGGGCATCAACATCCCAAGGGCTGACCATGTCAGGACTGTAAAGGCAGGAAGTCCAGGGTCTGTGATGACATCTTCAGTCCAAGCGGCTGTAGCTTGGTAGTCCTGGGGCAGTGGGCGGCAGTGGTCACAAGCCAGGCATAGCCTTGCTGCCCACATCCCTCATACCCCAGTCAGCCCACTCGCCTGGCAAAGCAGGTCTCCAGCACCTCCACAAAAGATGGAACAGGTCAAGCTGGCTGCAGAAAACTCCAGGATCCCAAAACGCTGGCACCCCCTCCCCAGGAAAATCCCGGGGGGGGGGGGAGATGAGTTCGCAATTCCACGGCCGCTTCGATGACCAAGCTCAGGGGCCTCAACGCACAGCTTGTCCTGGCCCTCCTAGTACTATCACCATCTTTTCTTCTCTCCCATTGAGCCCCTCCAAAGGGGGCATCGCCTTGCTGCGTTGCCACGTCGCTGGCGGCCTCCTCTCTTCCTCCATCCCTGCCAGCACGTCCAGCTGGTCCACGGCACAGACGACCACCTCCACCGGCCTCCCAGACCGTCCCAGACCGTCGGGCTCCACACTACATACCAGGAGTTCCTACAAAGGGTCTTCCATGCTGCCGCTGGCCCACGCAGCCTGCACAGCCGCTCCACAGTGAAACCGCCACCCAAACAGCCCAAACGGCCCGGACGCCCGGGCGCGGCAGCGGCCTCCCAACTTGCCATTCGACCACCTCTCGCCGTAGGGACCTCTGAAGCACTGCCAAAGACCTCCAAGGAGCTGCCAGGAGCACCCACATCACCCCAGGTACATTCCTACCCAGCCCATACCGGGGGTTGGGGCAAACAAACCCCCAAGACCCCTGTAATTCTCCAAGGTCGCCCCATCTCAGCAGAGCCTCAGTGTCTCAGTGTCTCACGGTGGCCATCTTAGAATTCAACCCTGACTGCTCTTTAGAAGACCAGGTCCTGAAGATGAAACTCAAATACTTTGGCCACCTAATGAGAAGGAAGGACTCACTGGAGAAGTGCCTAATGCTGGGAAAGATTGAGGGCAAAAGAAGAAGGGGACGACAGAGAACGAGGTGGCTGGATGGAGTCACTAAAGCAGTAGGTGTGAGTTTAAATGGACTCCAGAGGATGGTAGAGGACAGGAAAGCCTGGAGGAATGTTGTCCATGGGGTCGCAATGGGTCAGACATGACTTCGCAACTAACAACAACAATAGCTTTTCAATTGCTGGGTTATAGTCCAAATCTATTACTGGCAGAGGCACCCTGCTTGGGGAACCTGTAATTTTAAATTTTAGATTTCCTAGTTTTCTGAAGATATTCCCATTTTCCCAGTCTTTTCAATAATAATGTATAGGATGACCCTTTTTGTTCGCTTTTTGTAAGGCTGTGAAAATCTGGTTATAGACCTAGACTCAGAGTCCCGAGTGTCTTAAGGACCTTGTTTCTTGGCTATAGTAACATCCATAGTAATAGTTTTATTCAGTGACCATATCTATTTATTTTGTATTGTTTTAATTGTATTTTTAATTGTATTTTATTGTGTTTTTCATTGTATTTTTTATTATGTATTCCACCCAGGGTCATTTGTTGAGATGGGTGGCTATGGGAATAAAAAAAAAGTTAATGAAATCCTGTTCTTAAAAATATGATAAACCCAGCTTTGCCACATCTAGAGACTCCCCTGCTGATAAACAGAGCCCATAGTTTCATCCCAGAGTCCTATTCTCATTATACCACTTCAGAAACAGCCGTTGCTATTTTTATCCTTTGAACAGAATATTCCACTTCTCTGTCCTTCTGGCAAATAATGTCAGGCATGAAACACCAGGTCCACACAAATCAGTCCAAATTGATTTATTGCTAAATAGCCTACTCAGGACTCTTCTCAACTAGCAGATAGCACTTGCTTGGAATTAGATAAGGGTCCATGGAATTAAAAGGGAGGTTGGACTTAGTTTGTTTGTGGCTATCTAGGGATTCTAGGCTGATCCCTTTTTTAACCCTGCCCCCAGGTTCTGTCAGTCCCTCTCCTACATTAAGTGTTGATTAACAGCTTTCCATCATAACAGAGGAGAGAAAGTAGTAGTATATCTTATCTTCCCATTTCAGGATAGAGAGTTTGACATTAGGTCTTATCTTAAAAGAGCATTTAGTGTTAGCACTTACTCTGTTCCAGGTTAATTTGGCAATGACTCTCTAGATTGTATCTAGAGAAATGTTCGGTCCAAAAATGTAGATTTATTTTATTTAGCTCTACCCAATGTAATGAATTATATTGGAATGGATGAATAATTAGCATTCTTTACTAAACACTGCCTGTTTGTGAGGTGTCCATATTCTGTGCTGGCATAATATCATTGCCTCTGAATGATCTAAGTATAGAAAACATTATTTAATATATAATATGGTTATCAGTTCTGCCCAAGCAGAGGGGTTGAAGTCTGTATGAATCTCAGAGCTACTTTCCCAAAGAAGAGATTTATTTATTAAACAAATTTATATAGCCACACAACTCATACCTAGTCACTCCAGATGATGACTTGGAAGTCATCATCATCCAGCTGCCTAATCATCAAAGATGATTAAGGGGCTGGAGGCTAAAACATATGAAGAATGGTTGTAGGAATTGGGTATGTCTAGTCTAGTGAAAATAAGGACTAGGGATGACATAATAGCAATGTTCCAATATTTGGCTCTCAGTGCCAACTTTAAACTAATGTAACTTAGTGTTGCCGTGGAGCTACCTTGCAGCTGCAATAAACCATTTGCCAACTCCAGTTTCACAGTGGATTGTTTAGGGCTGTCAAAGTTTGTTTAGGAACACTGAGAGAAAGTTGGTGCTTCTCCCTTTTGTTTTACTCTGCTATCAGCTGATATTTGAGGCAGCATGGCAGAGGGAACAGACCCAGGGGTCCAGGTACCTGATTCAGCGGAGGAGGAACAGGAGCTTACGGAGACTGTAGTACAGAAGGAAAGTGAACCGCTCATGGTGAGACCGAAGGAACGAAAAGCACACCAAGAAGGTGATACAGTTGAAAGCCCAGAGGAGACAGGAACTGGCTTAGTGCAACCATCCTCTGGCAATTGGTGGCATAGTTCCACTTTGGCAGGGCCTGGGGGGGGCAAGGCACCAGCAACACCCCCTGCAGGAGAGCATTTCCAGGGGTGGCGAGAGAGGAGGTGGGTAGAGGATGAAGAGGGTGGAGAATGGAGTTACTCCACCGGCCCTGGACCCACTACTATGGACATTTTAAGAGACAGGTTTGGGGAAGCCAGCTTTCGAGACACGCCATTCTGGCAACCGTGGGCGACAGGGTTGGAGCTGTCCACCACATGGCAGGGACACTCTGGGCTGTCTGGGACAGATACTCAGTTTCATTTGGCCAGCCCCAAATTACGACTTGAGCAAGCCAGTGGCTGACCCAGGAAGAAGGAGAGTCAGCCCCAACAAGGCACTGGAGCTCCAGCTTCCTCACTGGAAGAAATGGTATGGGGCCCTGAAAGGGGCACACACAGGATTCAAGTTCATGCGTTGCAAGAGAGTGGGCAACCAGGTTCGGGACAACAGTTTGATTCCCAGAGGGGGGATAGCAGACACACAGGGCCCATGGGGGCCCCTGAGCAGAGTTCAGTTTGGGCCCCAGGTGTATGGCCGCAGCAAGCAATGTGGGGACCACCACCCATACAGGCATCATTTGACGGGTGCCCAGATCGAGTGGCTCTTTTCTTAAGCCAGGTGATCAGCCACCTGGATTTATATGGAAAATTTTACCCTTCTCAATGGGCTATGGTGGTGGCTGTCACACCAGTCCTGACAGGGTGTTAGGATTGTGGGGCTAAAGGGCATATAGCTAAGTATTGTAAAAATAAGAAAATGCCTGTTAGGGACAATATTAGACCCAAGAAGGGTTGTAATTTAGCTATATCAAATTCAACTACTGTTAACCAGGATTGCTGGGTTGTTGACAGTGGTGCTTCTCAATCTATTTCTAGAAACAGAAACTTTTTTGTTAAAATGGAGAAGAGTAACCAGCATGTAAAACTAGCAAATGGTTGGAAAGTTAAGGCAGCAGGAGAGGGTGTTGCTCATTGGTCATTTAGCAATGATCCATTGCCTATGTTATATATTCCTGGGTTAAAATTTAATTTATTATCTGTTAAATCATTACTGAAATTTGGGTTTACAGTAACATTCAAAAATGATAAGTGTTTTATTGAGAAAGATGGCAAAGTTGTTACTGCAAGTTTAGAAAATGATTTATTTGTTTTACGAGATAACCCAGTATTGATGGCTAAGTCTAAGTCTGTTTATAATAATGTTAAACCACATGATGAATGTATTCATCTGTTACACCGGAGGCTTGGGCATTTAAACTTCAGAACGTTAAAACAAACAGTACAATTATCTGAAGGAATAAAACTACAAGCATGTAGTAAATATCTAAATTGCAATGCCTGTAGTCAACAGAAGAGTAGGATAACACCAGCAAACCGTGTTAATGGTTTTAAAACTACAAACCCATTAGAAGTAGTGTTTATAGACTTAATTGGACCCAAGAAACCTAGCATTGGCGGTGCCTGCTATATTCTAAGCATGGTTGACCATTATTCAAGGTACGGATTCTGTTATCTTATGAAAACAAAAAGTGAAACATTCCAGCATCTTACCAACTGGATACGTTTTGTAGAAAGGAAACAGAAATTCAAGGTTAAATGCTTAGTTACTGATAATGGTACGGAATTTACCAACCAAAAGTTGGAAAAGTTTTTGCAGGATGCAGGGATCCAGCATAAGCGGTCTGCTCCATACAGACCACAGCATAATTCGTATATCGAACGAAGAGGTCAAACATTACAGGCCATGATTAGAACTATGTTAGCAGATTCTGGTTTGCCTAATAATTTATGGGGTGAAGCTGCAATGTGTGCTAACCATGTGTTAAACAACGTGGTTCATTCCTCTACAGGTGAAATTCCATTCACCTTATGGCATGGGAGGAAACCTAATCTTAGTTATTTACACACATTTGGAGCCCCAGCTTGGGTACATATTCCATCTAGTTTAAGGAGAAAGGATCAACAAAGAGCCAGAAAAATGTTTTTCGTTGGCTATGAATCAAACCATAGATCTTTTAGATTTTGGGCACAGGGAACTACGAGTGTGTACTGTAGTGCTAGTGCTAAATTTCTAGAACATGTAGGATGGAATAGACTAGAGCATGCAGACTATAGACATGATAATAATACTGTTAGTATCAAACATCAAATTCCTGATGATATTCCTGAGGATGTAGATGATGTAAAATCCTCTATCAAGGAGGAAGAACAGGAAATAGGTTTAGAGGATGTAGTTTTAGGGGAGGAGTCAGAGGAATCATCTGCTGTAAGTCCTGTTTTACCTAGAAGATCTACTAGGGAGAGGCATCCACCTGATCGTTATAAAGCGACTGTGGTTTGCCAGATTAACATTGAGCCTTCAAGTTATGAAGATATCAAACTTTATCCTGATAAGGAGCAAAATGCTTGGAAGGAGGCAATGAGTAAGGAAATTAATTCTTTAACCAAGTTAGGTGTTTATGAAACTGTGAAATTGCCACCTGGTGAAAAATTAATAGGTTGTAGATGGGTTTACAAAGTTAAGAAAAGCATAGATGGTACAGTAACCCATAAAGCTCGCCTTGTAGCTCAAGGTTTTTCTCAGACTGAACAAGATTTCGATGAAGTTTTTGCTCCTAGTTTACGTGCAAGTACTTTAAGAACAATGCTAGTATGGGCGGCTAAGCATAAATATAGTATTAACCATATAGATGTAGAAACAGCATATTTACATGCTCCATTAAGACACACCATCTATATGAAGAAGCCTTTAGGAGTCGAGACACAAAACCACACTGATTGTTGGAAGTTGCATAAAAGCCTTTATGGTTTGCGACAATCAGGGTTCGAGTGGAACCAATGTATTGTGAAAGAGCTAAATAGGATCGGTTTTTATGAAGGTGTAGCGGATAAGTGTCTCTTTAAGAGAGAAACTAATGGTCTAGTATCTTTTTTGTTACTGTTCACAGATGATATAGCCATAATAACGAAAACTGACAAAGAAGCCATAGATATTGTTCAACAGTTACAAACCAAATTTAAGATCAGAAGTTTGGGAAATATTAGGCATTATTTAGGTCTAGATATTAATCAAACAGCTAGAGGTTATAAAATATCTCAATCTAGCAAAATAAGCCAAATGTTAAAGCGTTACGGGATGGAGCTCTGTAAGCCAGCGAAAACGCCTATGGCACAGGACTTTCAACAAGGAGAGGTCCAAAGTCCTAAATTCAGTAGGGAGATCTACCAGTCTCTTATAGGTAGTTTATCTTATCTAAGCAATTGGTTAAGACCTGATATTTCGTTTGCAGTAAACCAATTAGCGAGATATAATGCAGAGCCGACTGATAGACATTGGCAAGCCGCAAAACGTATATTAAGGTATCTGAAGATGACGATGCATTATGCATTGTATCTAGAACCTAACAATGATTTAGTATTAAGTGCATATGCAGATGCCAGTTTTGCTACTGATGTGACCACTAGGAAATCCACATCGGGTATAGCTATCATGTTAGACAATTGTTTGATTAACTGGAAATCAATTCGTCAAAAACATATTAGTCTTTCGACTATGGAAGCAGAATTTTCCTGTTTGTCACTCGTTTGCACTGATTTGATTTATTACAAACAATTAATGATGGATATTGGTTTAAAGATGGATTATCCAATTGTAATACATGAGGACAACCAAGCTGCTATAAAAATGGCAACAAATTTAGCAGTCAAAACTAGAACTAAATATACTGACATTAGGTATCTTAATGTTCGTCAATGTATCCAAAGCAACATGGTTACGTTAGAATATTGTGTGTCGGAAGACAATATTGCTGATGCGTTTACCAAAGCGCAAGGTGCTATAAAACATAAAACATGTTGTGAAAGCTATGGATTAAGAATCTAAACTGTATATATTGACCTGTCCAAAGGGGAGAATGTTAGGATTCTATATGGTGTATATAATGTTAGAACCAGTTGTCCAGGCAATATATATATACTGTAACTTTAAACTGTAAATGTTACGTTCTTGCTGAGTCATGCTGTAATTGGATAATGACTAGTTGGAAGTATATTTAAACAAAGTATTGTAACCTGGTCTGTTAGAAGCTGCTGCTATGAACTGCTACTGCTATTGTGACTGAACTGCTATGAACTGCTAATGTGAAGGAGTTGCTATCTGTTGATGGATCTGCTACCATCGTGGTTTGTTAACCAGAGTGAGTTGTTTGGACTGATTTACTGGACTGATTTATTGGTGAAGACTTGGGATTTGTTTATGACTATGCTACTGCTTTTTCCTACGATAAAGTACACTTTTGCTAAACCAGTTTTCTTATTCATTGCTCTCAACGTTTCCTTGTGCAGTTACTCTGCTGGTTGGTAAAACAACATCAATATCCTTAACACAGGGGAGGCAGTGGACTGGGTAGCCGATCTCCATTGTGAACATGCATGAGAACTGGCAAACGTTGGTCTCTTCTTGGAGGCTCTGAGGGGTCGATTTGAGGATGAGTCTCGGGCCCAATTGGTGGAAGGGGAATTGGTGGCCCTGAAACAAAGGGGCCAACCGGCTAAGGACTACATGAAAGAGTTTCAAAAGATTGCAGGAAAATTAAGACCATGGCCTGAATGTTTGCTGGTGCATCAGTTCCAGGGAGGATTGGACCGTGAATTGAGACAGGCATGTGTCTATAGAGGCTTACCGGTGCATCTAGTCAATTGGTTTAGGGCAGCCATAGACTTAGATGTTGGCTTGAGGGAGTTTTGACCACGAGGCGACACTCTGCCGAGACGGGCAGTGGACAGAATTCCACAAAATAGGGAACCAAGGAGGATGGACCCAACACCTGGGGGCCCAGAACCCACCTGAAGACCATCTTTATTTATTTATTTATTAGTTCGATTTATATGCCGCCCTTCTCCGGAGACTCAGGGTGGATTACAATGCATTAAGCAATAGCCTTCATACTTTTGTATATACCTGCTTAGTAGGGCTCTTTTGCCCCCCCTCCAAGCGGTGTTCTATTTTATACAAAGTCAGCTTATTGCCCCCACAAACCGGGTCCTCATTTTACCTACCTCGGAAGGATGGAAGGCGGAGTCAACCTTGAGCCTGGTGAGAATTGAACTCACAGTAATTGCAGGCATCTTTCCAATGTTTCCGGTGTAATCAGATAGGCCATAGAGCAGTGGACTGTCCTCTCCCTCCACCACAACCGACAGTAGCACGAATCCCCGCAACTAGTAGGAAGACTCCAAACCAAGCACGTGCAATGCCAGAACATTCCAGAATAGCCTCACAGACCCTCCTCTCCAATGCCAGTACACCAGTTAAGGAAGTCAGAAGCACACCGGGGCCCAGAACTCCACCAGTGGTGGTGGGAGACAGCGATGAGGAGGATACAATTGATTCAATGGTAAGCACTCCAATATGCCCCTTTATGGTCCAGATTACTCTCCGGAACCCTCACACTACCATAAGGGTTAGGCACCAGACGTCTAATGCGTAAATCAGTGGCTGTTGAGTTAGGTTTACGTGTGTTAACTCTAAAAACCCCAATAAACAAATGGATGGTTCGACTCTGGGGGGAATGCCTGCTACCCAAGTCACAGAGCTAGTGCGACTGGAAATAGGGGAGCACTGGGAGCATATCCGATTTGTGGTGGTGGAGGTGATGATCGAACCTGTTATATTGGGGTTGGCTTGGTTGGATAAATGGAAGCCGACAATCTGGTGGGAAGGGGGCTATAGGAAACTCCGACTAGAGCTGGGTCCAGAACCAACGGGATGCAAACCCATGGAACGGGTGAAGGAAGGAGGGCAAGTGGGACAACTATCCCAGGTTGAGGGAGTCCCAGTGGTGTACACGGACTTGGCAGAGGTTTTTAGCGAACGGGAGTGTGAGGCCCTACCACCACATCGGCGTACCGATTGTGCCATCAAGTTAAAACCAGGAGCCAAACTGCCAAAACCCTGTATGTATTCCATGACACCGAAGGAATTAGAGGAGTTATGTAATTATATAGATAAGAATTTAGCTAGGGGATTCATTCAACCTAGCAGGGCTCACATGGCTGCACCTGTTCTCTTCAGAGAGAAGAAAGATGTTGGTTTGCGCTTAGGTGTCGACTTCCGGGGTCTCAACGCAGTGAGCGTAGAGCCGTTATATCCATTATCGCTAATAAAAGATTTACTAGCCGCATTAGCGACAGGTAAAATCTTTATGAAACTAGATTTAAGAGAGGCTTATTATCAAGTCCGTATCAAACCAGGGGATGAATGGAAAACCACCTTTAATTGCCCCCTGGGTAGTTATAAATTCCAAATTATGCCATTCGGTTTGCATGGCGCCCCGGCCATATTCATGCAATTGATAAATGAGGTTCTGCATGAATATTTGTACCGGGGAGTATTGGTCTATTTGGATGATATACTCATTTATACCAATACGATGGAAGAACATATCCAATTGGTTCGCAGTGTACTGGAGAAACTGCTGGCAGCCAATTTATTTGTTAAGGTTTCCAAATGTGAATTTCATCAAACCGAATTGGATTACTTGGGTTATAGAATATTGCAGGAGGGGTTAAGGATGGAGCCCAAGAAAGTTAAAGCGGTAATGGAGTGGCAAGCCCCGGGGACAAGGAAGCAGTTGTAGAGTTTCCTTGGCTTTGCCAACTTTTATAGGCAGTTCATTCCATCTTTTGCTAAAACCAGATTACCCCTAACCAATCTGTTACGCACACGGGGTGTGGACATAAAACCAAGGTCGGGACAGCTAATAAGGTGGACCCCTGAATGTCAGAAAGCCTTTGAGGAATTAAAAGCCTTGTTTGTCAAAGAGCCCATATTACAACATCCTGACCAGAATAAACCCTTTGTCGTACAAGCTGATGCGAGTGATGTGGCAGTAGGGGGGATCCTACTACAGAAAAACGAGCATGGTCATTTACAGCCCTGTGCATATACCTCTAGAAAACTCACTCCCACAGAAAGAGGATGGGCAATCTGGGAGAAGGAGGCTTTCGCTGTACACTGGGTGCTCCTTACTTGGCGACATTTACTAGAAGGTGCACGAGAGCAGTTCGAAGTTTGGACTGACCAGAAAAATCTAATAGCATTGTAAACCCCTAGGAAACTGTCACCAAAACAGGTGCACTGGGCACAATATTTTCAAAGGTTTAACTTCGCTTTGAAGTACGTGCCCACCGGGAAGAATTTTTTAGCTGACGCATTGTCAAGGATGCCTCAATATAACAGTGAAAGGGATGAGGTGGTACAGGCCATGATTGCCAACATTCAGCCAGCTGTACAGGTAGCTACGAATGATATACCGCAAAATTGGGAGGAGGACATACGAAATTCTTTGTTAAGGGATATTTAGCTAACGGAAAATAAAGCCCTCTTCACCCATAGGGATGGGTTAGCATAGAAAGGAGATAAGTTATATATCCCCAAAGAACTGCGTAAAGCAGTATTAAAAGGTGCCATGATGTAAAGGCTGCTGGTCATTTTGGTTTTATCAAAACCTTACATCTCACACGGCGCCAATTCTGGTGGCCACATATGCGCATGGACATAGAACATTATGTAAGAGGGTATCCAGTCTGTGCCATGACCAAACAACGACCTGGAAAACCTCTTGGGTTGCTACAATCAGTAGCCGATCCTAGTAGACCATGGGATGAAATCGCTATGGATTTCATTGTAGACCTCCCAGAGAGTAATGGCAACACAGTAATATGGACCGTAATAGACCTATTTTCCAAACAGGCACATTTTATACCATGTAGCGGGCTGCCCTCAGCTAAACGATTAGCGAAAATGTTCATTCAACATATCTATCATCTACATGGAGTACCTCGGCAAATTATATCAGACAGAGGGGTACAATTTACGGCTAGGTTTTGGTGCAACTTTATGCAAGCCATAGGAGCAACACAGGGATTAAGTTCAGCCTTTCACCCTAGCACCGACGGGGCAGCTGAGAGAGCTAATGCTATGGTGGAACACTACCTAAGATGTTATGTCTCCTACCAGCAATTAGACTGGTCTTCCCTCTTACCATTCGCCGAGGTAGCGTATAACAACGCGGTACATCGCAGTACAGGGTTTACCCCTTTCCAGGTTGTTACGGGAAAGGAATTCCTTGCTATCCCAGAACTGGAAATGTCACACAACGAAGGGACATTACCAAGTGAGTGGGCTGACCAGATACGGACACTATGGCCACGAGTCAAGATAGCATTAGAGAAAGCATCTAGGGAATATAAACAGCAAGCAGATAAAAAAAGGGCAGAACATAAACCGTTCCGGGTGGGGGATCAAGTATACCTATCCACGAAGTATATCAAACTGAGGTTACCAAATAAAAAATTAGGTCCTAAATATTTAGGTCCATTTAAAATAATCAGAGTGATTTACCCAGTAACAGTAGCTCTGAAGCTCCCACCCCTACTGGGTAAGATCCACCCAGTATTTCATAGCAGTCTATTAAAGCCGGTGGATGCTTTCAGAGATCCCTCAGAATACCCTGGACCACTGAAGGACAACCAGTATGAGATAGACGAAATATTGGATTCTAGGATACACAAGGGTAAAGTCAGATACCTAGTACGGTGGAAGGGATATCCCTATGAGGACGCCGCCTGGGTGGCTGCGGAAAAGATCAATGCTGACTGGCTGTTACGACGGTTCCATAGGAAAAACCCACAGAAACCGAGGGCTGGTGATAATATCTCCAATTTATCTCTTGCAGGGGGACTTCTGGTAAAGGGGGGCCACCTGTCGAGCCCGATCTCCTGATTGACAACACATATGGGAGGAGGAGGAGAGGAGGCCGTGGGAATGCGACCCGAAGATACCTGAAAGCGTGGGGATACTCTTCACAGGGGCTGGTGATGGTGGCACAGGGTGTTTAGGTGATCGGATGTGTCAGGGGAGAGGATCGGCAGTGAATGGAAGGATCACGGACAAGCAGAGGAGGTGGCAGCATTTGATGACGTCACGGGCCGGCACAGGGATAATTGATGGCCTGTTTGAATATAGCTCAGCTGTTCATCATGTGTGTGGGACAGGTGGAGCCTGCGTGGACATATAAAAAATGCCGAGAGGCAGTTGCTCTCAGTGCCAACTTTAAACTAATGTAACTTAGCATTGCCGTGGACCTACCTTGCAGCTGCAATAAACCATTTGCCAACTCCAGTTTCACAGTGGATTGTTTGGGGCTGTCAAGGTTTGTTTAGGAACACTGAGACAGAGTTTGCAGTAGCAATCATATCCAGAAAGCACACACAGGTAACGCCTCCTCCATAGAATTGGCAGGGAGGTATGACTGCATGGGCCTTAGTGCCACAGAGCAAGAACCAGCTTAGGGGAAGCCTAGGGGAAGCTTTATGTGGAGGTAAGTGAACTGGATAGCCTCAGTGTGGTTCTGAATGGTGTGTGTGTGCAGCTACTCCTACAAGACAGGTAGTACAAACATCCTTGACAATTTCCCTCCCTCTAGACAGAAGTCCAAGGACTTGCTGTGCCAACCACTCCCAAATGACATCCCTCCATGAATCCATTTAACTGTCTAATTACAATGTAAATGAAGCAAAGGAAGAAAACCTTACAATGAGTTTCCACCCTCCCACCCAAAGTCTTTCCAGTTGTCTTCTGAGACTTTGAAGAGAGTCTTTAGTCTCCACTTGTCCATCTCAGGGTCATCTCTTTCCAGTCTGCTCTGTCAGTCAGGCTTGAGAAAGTCTGTTCCACTCTGGTTGCAGTGTTGACTTTCTGGTAGATGACCGGATCCAAACCCAATTCCCTGGTTCAAATGGATGGAGCGTCTCTTCTGGAGGCAGCATCTGGGTCATTGTGCTTTGCTTCCACAGGTTGCAGAGTTGTCTGTGCAGGTCTGAAAGATATGAGAACAAGACCACCTCCCCCCTTTGTGAGTGACCCTCCCAGAAAAGACATTGTTGGTCTGACATAGGAATGGAGAACAGAGGATAAGAGATGGAGAGGTGGAGTGGGGTGGATAGCTTGCAGTCAGGGTTTGAAAAGACATCAATACTGCAGTTGTTAAAGAAACAGATAAACTAGTCACAACAAAAATGGTGACACAGTTCTTTTCACCCTGTTTTGCTGGCCAGGCAAACTAAGGGTGAATGTATTTTTCTTTTTTATGGTTTAACATTTTTTTTCTAACAGAATTTATTTTTATTCAGATACATCCTGCAATATTACTACTTGCTCAGATAAACACAAAGCAAGTTGGAATAATCATGGAGAGCTCACCTTATTTTGTTTAAACATCGCCTAGCTTTCAAGCCAATTCTTCCTTTAAAACAGGAAAAAATTGAGTATTGAACAGGCTATCAACTGCTTTGGTAGACATTATTAAATATAAATATGGCTTTATAGTAAATAGTAATTTTTGGCTCCAGATTAGCTGCACTATAATCCTAACAAATAATTTATATCCTGGGTTCAGCCAAGGTTAGTCAGTTCAAGTGTCTGCTAAAACATTTCTACTATAAAAACACATTTTTGGCCCTTTGTTACTCTTTCAGGCTGCCTAAAGAGTGAGGATTCAACTTTCTCATTCAAGTTGTGTTCTCATTTTCTGTATTTCAGAATAGCAGTTTAAAAGGTAGGAATCATGTATACGACTATAATGTTCTGCCTGTTAATATTCCCCAAAATATTTCATTCTCTGGTGGGGGGGGCTTCCCACACCATCCCAATCATTGTCTCCAAGCAACATACATACTCAAACTCCTTAAATCAAGTTTAAACAGAAACAAAACTTTATAGTAATATAGTAAGACCAATGACTTAAAGTAGATTAAACTCCTGTATTGTTCCTTTCCAAGGAGAAAATGGTGAATCAGGGTGATGGGTGAGAAAGCAGAATTTTTAGCTCCTCTTTTGGGTTGGACTTCTCTGGAAATAAATGGAACCCCCAAACCAGTTATCAGTATGCCACTGGGAGAATAAAGGAACTGCAGTTTAGGACTTATAAGAAGCGGGTAAGAATTTTGTTAATTTAAGTCTCCTGAGCCAGATGGATTACATCTCAAAAGCAACTGATGCAGATCATCACATAATCATTTTGGTAATCTTTGAGAATTTCTGAAGGATTGATGAGGTCCCAGAAGATTTGGGGAGGTCAAGGGTTATCTCAGTCTTCAAAAAGGGAAAAACTGACTTCTGGTTTGGCATCGCTGCGGGACAGTCATAGGGAGCGGGGCTCCGCAAACCTAGGCTGAACCCTCCTCATTGGAGGGCCCTTAAGGGGCTAAAGTCACCCTGTAGGCTTGACGAAGAAAGGAGGGGCGCCTTGCAGGTCGCAGAGAGCAGCAACTCTCCTGCTTGATCTGAGGCTCCCTCCCATCCAACAATGAAGAGGAGAGGTGGACATTATGGCAGCCGTGAAGCTGGGACAACCAAAGAAAGAAATGTGCAGGAGTAGTTCGTGAACAGTGAACTGGAACTGGGTGAGGTGATTTTCAACTTCTATACTAGAGATCTAATCCCAAAGAAAAGAAACTCCGAAAAGTTAGACTCTTTAAAGTGGTAAAAAAGCAGTGAACAAAGACTTAGAGAAAGATTACAGACCCAAAAGAAAGTGAAACCTAAGGGAGAATACAAAATTTTTAAAATACAGAAAGACTGGACTTGAATATTCTATTGGTAATATCTTGAAAAGGCATTTTAAAATGCTGGGAACATTTGGTTGATTATTGGAAGAAATTGCTTGAAGAAAATTGGAACAGATTTTCAGCTGTCAGATTGGGTGCAACGTTGAAATGTTAGGTGATGGTGCCATCTACTGGTGAAAGAAAATACATTATATTTTTACAAGGCTGGGAATCAGAGGTGGGTTTCAGCAGGTTCTGACCAATTCTGGAGAACCGGAAGTGGAAATTTTGAATAGTTCGGAGAACCGGTAGTAAAAATTCTGACTGGCCCCTCCCCTATCTATTCTCTGCCTCCCAAGTCCCACCTGATCGGGAGGAAATTTATTTATTTATTTATTTATTTATTTAATTTTTATACCGCCCTTCTCCCGAAGGACTCAGGGCGGTGTACAGCCAAGATAAAAAACCAACAATATAAAAGTTAAAAACAATTTAAAATTATTAAATAGTTTGGCCAATAATCTAAAATAAAATAACCCATTAAAATAATATTTTAGGCCAGCCCTGCTTGATGGAATAATAGTGTTTTAAGGGTGCGGCGAAAGGTGCGAAGGTCGGGAATCTGGCGAATCTCCAGGGGCAGCTCGTTCCAGAGGGCAGGTGCCCCCACAGAGAAGGCTCTCCCCCTGGGGGTCACCAGTCAACACTGTCTAACTGACGGCACCCTGAGGAGACCCTCTCTGTGGGAACGTACTGGTCGATGGGAGGCTATTGGAGGCAGAAGGCGGTCTTGTAAGTGCCCAGGTCCTATGCCATGGAATGCTTTAAAGGTGGCGACCAACACCTTGAATCGCACCCAGAAGACCACCAGGAGCCAGTGCAGCTCGTGCAGGAACGGTGTAATATGGGAGCATCGAGTTGCCCCCATAATCACCCGCGCGGCTGCATTCTGGACCAGCTGGAGCCTCCGGGTGCTCTTCAAGGGGAGCCTCTTTTTTTTTTTTTAATTTGATTTATATGCCGCCCTTCTCCGGAGACTCAGGGCGGCTTACAATGCGCTAAGCAATAGCCTTCATACTTTTGTATATTTATATAAAGTCAGCTTATTGCCCCCACAAACTGGGTCCTCAATTTACCTACCTTAGAAAGGATGGAAGGCTGAGTCAACCTTGAGCCTTGGTGAGATTCAAACCTGCAATAATTGCAGGCAGCTGATGTTAATAACAGGGCTTTAGACCACTGTACTATCCAAGGCTCTTGATGTAGAGAGTGTTACAGTAGTCCAGACGGGAAGTTATGAGGGCGTGAGTGCCCATGCACAGGGCTTCCCGGTCCAGAAATGGATGCAACTTGTGGATCAGGCGAACCTGATAAAAAGCTCCCCTGGCCACAGCCGTCATATGGTCTTCTAAAGACAGCTGTGAGTCCAGGAGGACACCCAAGTTGCAAACCCTCTCTGAGGGGGCCAAGATCTCACCCCCTATAGTCAGTGATGGAACCAACTGACTATGACGGGACACCGGAAACCACAGCCACTCGGTCTTGGAGGGGTTGAGTCTGAGCTTGTTTTTCCCCATTCAGATCCATACGGCCTCCAGGCACCAAGTCATCACTTCAAGGGCATCATTGGGGTGGCCCGGGGTGGAAATGTACAGCTGAGTATCATCAGCGTACTGATGGAAATCCACCCCGAAGCCACAGATAATCTCACCCAGCGGCTTCACATAAATGTTGAACAGGAGGGGCGAGAGGACCGACCCTTGTGGCACCTCACAAACTAGGTGCCTCGGGGTCGACCTCTGCCCCCCTGCTAACACAAACTGCGTACGGTCAGAAAGGAAGGAGGAGAACCACCGTAACACAGTGCCCCCCACCCCTAACCCCTCCAACCGGCACAGCATGATACCATGGTCGATGGTATCAAAAGCCGTTGAGAGATCTAATAGGACCAGGACAGAGGAACAACCCCTGTCCCGAGCCCTCCAGAGATCATCAACCAATGCAACCAATGCCGTTTCCATGCTATACCCAGGCCTGAAGCCTGACTGGAACGGATCCAGATAGTCCGCTTCATCCAGGTACTGGGGAAGCTGTTGCGCCACCACACTCTCAACAACCTTCACCACAAAGCGAAGGTTGGAGACTGGACAATAGTTTGATAAAACAGCCGGGTCCAGAGAAGACTTCTTGAGGAGGGGCCTCACCACCGCCTCTTTCAAGGCGGCGGGAAAGAAACTCTCACTCAAAGAAGCGTTAACAATCCCCTGGAGCCAGCCTCATGTAACCTCCCAGGAAGCCAGCACAAACCAGGAGGGACACAGGTCCAATAAACATGTGGCCGCGTTCAACCTACCCAGAACCCTGTCCACGTCCTCGGGAGTCACAAGGTCAAACTCCTCCCAGCTAACATTCTCAAGACCTACCTCCATCACCCCATCTGGATCTACCCAGTCGGAGTCCAAACCCTCCCGAACCTGAGCGATTTTGTCATGCAGATATTGCACAAAATCCTCAGCCCTGCCCTGCAAGGGGTCTTCCCGCGCTCCCGGATGGAGAAGGGAGTGGGTCACCCTGAACAGGGTGGCTGGGTGGTTATCTGCAGACGCAATCAGAGCGGAAAAATAATTAAATTTTGCCGCTTTGATCGCCACTAGGTAGGTCTTAATATGAGACCTCATCAGTGTTCGGTCAGATTCAGAATGGCTGGCCCTCCAACCACTCTCCAGGTGTCTTTTCCAGCGCTTCATCTCTCTCAGCTCCTCGGAAAACCAAGGCGCCAATTGAGATCGACGCCGGGTCAGAGGCCACAAAGGCACGACGCGATCCAAAGCCCCAGCGGCTGCCCTCTCCCAGGCTGCCACTACTTCTTCAGTTGAGCCGTGAGCCAGAGGGAATGGCCCAAGCTCCATCAGGAACCTATCCAGGTCCATCAGGAGCCTGGGACAGAACCATCTAACCGGTTCCATCTCCCTGCGGCGAGGGTTAGCAGTTCGAAAGTCCAGTTGAAGGAGTGAATGATCAGACCATGACAAGGGCTCGATGACTAAATCCCCTATTTCTAGATCATTCTGCCACTGACCAGAGACAAAAATCAGATCCAGAGTGTGTCCCCCCATGTGAGTAGGGCCATGAACTAACTGGGTCAGGTCCAAGGCCATCATGGAAGCCATGAACTCCCGAGCCGCCATTGATGTTTCGCCGACATCAGGTTGAAATCCCCCATAACCATAAGCCTGGGGGTATCAACCGCCACCCCGGCTATCATGTCAGGCAGCTCGGGTAGGGCCGCTGTTGCATAGCAGGGAGCCAGGTACACAATCAGCAGGCCCACCTGCACCCCCTGACCCCACTTCACAAGGAGGGACTCACATCCGGCTATCTGAGGAACAGTGGCCTCCCTCAGGCATAGGCTTTCATCAATAATAACCGCCACCCCCCCTGCCCCTTACCTGAGCCCTCGGCTGATGGAATGCCCGGAAACCTGGCAGGCACATTTCAACAAGGGGCACCCCCCCTCCGGACCCAGCCATGTTACTGCAAAATGGGGATTTTGCAGTAACCTTCCCCTGGATTGGGGTGGGAATGGAGATTTTACAGTATCCTTCCCCTGCCATGCCCACCAAGCCACACCCACAGAACTGGTAGTAAAATTTTTTGAAACCCACCATTGCTGGGAATGTCCCTGAAATAATCTGAGGATTGATAAACCAGAGTGGAGACAAACAACACCTGGAAGACTGCCCTTTTGCATATTGTTTTATATCTATTTGCTTCATAGCTAAGGAGGAATAAATTCTGAGACTTTTGAAGATTGCTAAGTAGAGAAATTAAAGAGCTGACTATGTGGCTTATGAAAACATGGGGAAACCTGATGGATCACCTAGGATTATAATTGTTGTCTGATAACTACATAAAGAGGTGAAAGAAGGAAAATTTAAAAAAAAAGACTTTTTGGAGAACTTGGAGGGAGTAAACTGACCAGTGGAGGACTATTAAGAACTATAAATATTGTGCATCCTGAGGAATAATTTTAGGACTGAGTAAATTGTTTTAATACTGACTTTTGATGTTATAGACAACCGAGAGTTTGGGACCTTGGTAGTTTATTGAGTAACCTTTTGACTCATCAAAATAAGACAAAATGCTTCAACTGGGAAAAAGAAGTGTATTTCAAAAAGAAACGTTATTGATGTTTCAAAGTATTCCTGAAACTATAACAACCACAGGGAGATAAAGGACTTGATACATGATATAGTTTTCAGACCAGAAGATGTTCAGCAAATGACAAACAAAAATGAACAGGAAACCCAGGAAATAGAGGAGAAAATAGAAAAAACAGAGGAAAGGATAGAGCAGATAAAACAACAAATGAATTCAAAAGACAAGGAGAAGAAAGAGAGAATTAAAATGGATGAAATAGATCAGGCAGATTATACATTAAGAGGTCAAAAAATAGAACTGGATAAACAGAAAGACATTCCTGAAGTGAGGATAGAGACACTGATAGGCGTAGTGAAGGTTTGGCAGTGAGAGGCAGAGGTAGAGATAGAGGAAACATTTAGATCAAATAAGAATGATGTATGGAGATACAAAATCCCAAGGGAGGAGTATGGAAAACATGCCAAAAAAATCAACAAGAATTGAAATACTAAAACAGGCAAGTGATGATGGATAGAAATAGAATACCTACAAATATAAGATTTGTTGTATTAAGAAATAGAATAGAGGTAGAAATTAGGGGGGAAATATGCATATTTCTATATATTTTAAAATGAGTATGTAGATGAAAGGATCAGAAGTTGAAAGATGATTGTATTATGTACACTTAAACAACATTATTATGGTTATTAATATTGTGCATTAAAATACTGAATAATTAAATGATGAAGGATTATATACATGGTGGAGCAAATACTAAAACGTTAACAACTTTAATTGTAATATTTATAATATAATGATGTGTGTATGATTAATGTAATTAAGTGTCAGGCGTGCCTCCGTTCAAAACTCAAGAAAGGAAAACCGCAACTCCATGATTGTAGAGAAAGGTACTTTTACTGAATTTGAACTGAATGCAATGAAAGAAAAGCAAGATTTGATGCAAAAGGCGTGAAAGTTACATATTGAAAGTATCTCCAAATCCCTCCCCCAAAGACCCAAGGTAAATGTCCAATCCTCATTCCACATGGTGTCATGTGGGCAGCATCTTCAGGTGTTTTCGTCCATCTGGTATTCTGGGACAGTTTACCTTGACTGGGCATAAACAAGTCCATACAGCTGCGCAGTAGAACATAGGAGCAATCCTCCCTATTTGTTCACATA
>WNWU01012311.1:76699-101792 GCA_012654045.1 Ptyas mucosa
TGAGCACTTGAGTAGGCATGCTACAATTAACAGGAGTCACCATTTTCAGAAACAAACTGTTTGGTTTGTCTGTTTATGAATGGACTATAGCTGACAGCGCTTGTTTACTTATGAATGGAGCCATCTAGATATGCGGCATCCACTTGCAATAGGCATTTTATTACATTGTATCTCTTTAAGTGTTGGCATCTGCTTGTGGTTAGCGCATTACTACAATGTATCTTTCGCAAGCATCTGGCTGGTTGTGGAATGTGCCTCAGGCAGTTTTTTATTAGCGGCTTGACTTTTGTGTTTTCTAAGGTATTTCTTATGGCTGGCCTTTCTAAGAGGAGATGGGGGAGGGTGGGTGTGCATGATTACTTCCTGTATGGGAGAATGTCAGGAGGTATTCTTTCAAAAGCTTTACTGATATTCTGTCCACAATCTTCTCCTGATCTACTAAGCTAGAAATTTACTTAGAATCATTTGGGTAATTGGTAAAGTTTAGAAATATTGCAGGATCCAATTTGGGTCAATCGACCTTGATTGGATCCTACAACATTATCCTGGAACACATATATTTGCCTTCATTTGTTTAGAAATATTTACTGACACAGAACCAGTGGTGGGATTCAGCTGGTTTACACTGGTTCGGGAGATCCGTTAGCTAACTTTCTGAGCAGTTCGGCAAACTGGCTATTGGAAGAAACAGCCTTTTGTTTTTCCCACCTTACAGAGTTAATCCTGTCAGGAAGGCAGGAAGAAGACATTCTGGTGTGCCTCTTGTATGTTGTTTCTAGCCTAATCCTTATCTTTATTGCCCTGCTTAAGTGTTTTCTTAATGGTTCTTGGCAGTACACCCAGACTTAATGTAGCCTGAGCTGCTTTTCTGGAGTTTTTCTTTCTTTCTCTGCTGGTACTTTTATTAGGGGCTTGACTTTCTTTAAGGGGAAGGGTTGTTTTAAGCTTTTTACACTGCTTTACTGGTTCCTGACACTGTCCTTTTGGGGTGTACCTCCAAGAGGCAGGATGCAAGCTTGGCACTGATATTTTTACTGCCTTTCTGGGGGCATGTGATCTTTCCTTAAATCTGGATGATTTCCTTAGGATATCTTGTGAGGTGAGTGAGACCAGCTGGTATCTTTAAGTGGTGCAAATGGATCTAATGATTGTTTCTCTTGGGTGGGAAATGGGGCTTTGTCAGTTCACTGAGCACAGGAGTCTCTTGTCTATGGGGATTCTTCCTTGTTACTGTCAACTCGCAAAGCATCCCTGGTCTGCTCTCGAGTTGCCATAGGCAAGGGGGATGGGAAAATGAACTTTGCAGCTGCAGCAAGGGAACACTTCAGTCAAAACAAAAGCACATTCCACCCACCTCTCTGTCAAGGCCATCTCTGCCCACAGTGGCTGGAGAGGAGTGATCTCTACAACCCATGAAATTGCTTCATTGGAGAATGTGACTGATGGCACACCTTGGGGGGAGGGGGGAACAGGGTCAGAGCTGGGATGTAAATTAAGTGGGGTCAGAGTTGGCTTCACTTGGAACATGCTGACATGAAGCTCCTAATAAATAACTGGGTTTGTTTTGAAGCCTGGCGTGAGGCTCATGATTTAATTAGGGCATCAGTCAGAACCCTGACAGCAAGCCAACTCTCTCAAAACTAATCAAAATGGGATTCGACTGGAAGCGTCACGGCAAGACAGTTGGGGAAATAGCGGGCTCCGATGAGCCCTGCAAAATCCCGGGCTGACAAGCCGCTGCCGAGGGGTCTTCGGACCGAATCCGTCCTGTAGGGACGGAGAAGAAGGAGAGGCACCTTGGAAGACCAAGAGGAATAGGCAAGTTCCTTGGAGGTCAGAGGAAACTCTCCAACTCAGCAGCGAGGGCGGTGGCCATTGTGGCCATCACTAAGCTGGGGCAACCAGACCAAGTTTTGAGCAGGAGCGGTGATTTGAACGGAGTACTGATGAGTGATTGCCAGCTCATAGGCAAAAAAAGAAAAAGATTTTTAAATTTGTTAAAAGTGTCCCAGCGAAATAACAGTGACTAATGGGCATGGGGGAAAGGAAGGAAGAAGACTAAAGCGGAAATTTAAAGTGATAAACCCCAAAAAGAAAATTGAGTTTTGGACAAAAATATTTGGAGAACTTTAAAAATTAGAAGAAATAAAAACCCATAATTGGTGTGGAGGATTGGAAAGAAAGTAAAAAGTTCTTGTTTTGTTTTTTTGAATGTTGGAGAAAAATCAAAGAGAAATTTAAAATTAAAGCCCTGTAATAGAAGTTTTTTATCAAAAAAAAGGGGGGGAACGGACTTTGTAATTTGGATTGGACTTTAAATTGATTTGGTGAAATACAAAGTTAAAAAAGAAGAGAAAAAAACTAGTAAAGATTGTTAATGTGGACTGCAAACAAAATGGATACTTTTTCAGGCTGCTGATTGGAATTGTGGATTGTAGAGAGACATCTTCAGGAGAAATAAGATCATTACAACACTGAACTTTTACTTTGAAAAAAAACCCTTGAACTTTTATAGTGATAACAGCTGTGGGAACTTCTGAGGAGGGTTTGTTTGTCTGCAAGTGGCTTGACTTTGATGATTAAAAAAGGTGGACTACAACGGAACTTAAAATTGGAATAATATTAACCCAGAAAGAACAAAATGGCACAGGAACTTATGGAAATGATGAAAATGATGCATATATCACTGAAAATGGAAGTAAGAGAAATAATTACAATGTTGCATGGAAAACCGAAATCTGATGATCCAGAAATTGTGTTGGAGTATATTCAAGCTGACAAGGAAACAACGAATGAGAAGCAAGAAAGAGAGACCAAAAATAAAGAGGAAGACAAAGATAAAGAGATTGATTATGAAAAATTAAATGATTATGTGGGTAGTAATAATAAAAAGGAGAATAAATCTAAGAGTAAAGGGAAAAGTTTTGTAATAGAGGTGAATCTTAAAGATTACATTGGGATTAACAATGGAAAAAATAGTGAGGGAGGCAAAGAGGGGGAAAAGGGTGGAATGGAAAGAATATAAAAAAATTAAATGATTACACTGGGATTAACAGTGGGAAAATAAGAAAGAGGGAAAAGAGATGGAAAATAACGGGAAATACAGGGCAAAACAAGAGTTCAGGATTTTTTAAAAAAGAAGGGGTAAGAAAAAGAAGAAAATTTTAAAAATGGGAGAAAGGGAGAAAGAAATGAAAGAGGAATATGTTGTATACATTCAGAATTGAAATATGAATTGAAGTAAGATTTATAGATATAATGAATGTTAGAAAAGATAATAGCTGAGATTGTGATATTAACTAAGTAATATAAAATAATGGAAAACTATATGAGTGTATGAATGAACTGAAATAAGTTTTAGAAATATGAATAAGTTTAATATATGAGATTGTAACAGTTGGAATATTTTTAATTGAAACTAGGGAAATTGTAATAATTGGAATGTTTTTAATTGTATTTTTGGAATTTAATAAAAAAGTGGAAATGATATTGTATTATGAATTAATTAGACTGTGGTGAAAATAGAAATGATTAAGATGTTGTTTGAAGAGGTATAAATACATATATTTGTCAAAGTAATTGAAAATTAGAGTTAAGATTTAAGGAAATGTATGGTATAAAGTAACTTGACTTATTATTATCATCTAATAAGAAAAGATTAACATATTTGGGGAAAAACAACAGAAAGAAATGAATGATTGTAATGCTATATAATTAACTGATTTTTATTAAGATGTTGGATTGTATTATTTGAAATACATATATTTGACAAAGTAATTGAAAATTAAAGTTAAGATTTAAGGGAATGTATTGTATAAAGTAATTTGGTTTATTGTTGCTAAAAGAAATGAATGATTGTAATGCTACATAATTAATTGATTTTTATTAAGATGTTGGATTGTATTATTTTGAATAGTTGATAATGAAAAATATTTGTGATCATAATAAGGGAATATAAGGAAATATTAGGAATTATATTATGTTGTGAGATTTTAAATTTAAGGGGTTTAATTTAGAGATGAAAAGGGAAAAACTGAATTTTATTAAGATCAGAGGTTAGGATGAAGGGTAATATTGGTCTACAAAAATTAGAGAAAATAAATACTATGGCAAAAAGGGAATATATAAATTGTGTTGGAAATGACTAAAAATTGTTCAAATTTGTGAACTGGCTAATACTCTGTTCAGAAAAAATATATTGTATGTTTGTTTGTGTGTTTGTGTAAAAAATAAAAAAACTTTTTTTAAAAAAAGAACTAATCAAAATGACTGGGAATCCTGAGCCCTGGGCTCTTCAGTTGCTCCCCGACCCCTGGGGTGCATGGAGAGAAACTCAGGCTACCATGGCAGAGGGCGGACTATCTGAAGAGAGCCTGCTCCAGGCAACCCAGAAAGAGGCAGAACTTGCCTCCACCCAGGGACTTCCAGGAATCAGCAGCCCAATCGGAACCGGAGTGCAGCCCTCCCTGACCATCAAAGCCGAGACACCTGCCCCAGCGACCGTAACAAAAAGGGATGAGTATTGGTGGAAAAAAATCCCTAAAGCAGCTGAGGTTGAGTTCCCCCACCCTAGGCTGGGGAAAGCCCCTGAGTGAGCTAGGAAGAGTGGAATGGATATGGGACTGGGCACAGGCCAAGCTCCCAAAACCCCTGATGGAACCCGTGAGGAGATCCATAGAGCAGCTGAGAGAGGAATTTGATTGAACCACCCTTCGTGATGAGGGGCCGCCGTGTCCCCCGAAAGAGAGGGGGGTTGCAGCTGAGCCCTTTGAAGTGAGGAGATACAGACGGGAATGCAGCCCCCCCTTCTCCACCCACCAGAAGAAGAATGAGCTCAAAGCTGCAGCCAGTGCCTCCCCCACGCAACAGGCAAGCCGCCCAGGGCAGGCGGTCCCTCCCCACTCTACAAACCAGAGCCAAGGGAGACCACCAACCACCCCAAGCACAGGCATACAGGGGCCAACATGAGGGAGGAGCAGCACTGAAAGATTCAAGGGGAAATTTGATGGGGACGCAGATCACCTGGCTCTATTCCTTGACTCGGCTGAGGTCCACCTAGAGTGCTACGGACACCTCTACCCTTTCCACAGAGCCATGGTGAATACCATTGCCAAGGGGCTAGAGGGAGAAGCAAGGGAATGGCTAACAGCTCTCCACAAGAGGAGAGCCCCCCACGTTGACAGCTAGAAGCCAGATTTGAGGTGGCGGAGGAGGATCCATACGCAGAGGATGAGCTCTGAAACCTAAAGCAGAGACGGTGACCCATTAAGGAACACATCTGTGGGAAGCTACCCCCTTTGCCAGAGTGACCGTTAGTTCATTTTTTCAGAACAAGCCTGGACAAGCAGATTGCCCAAGTAACCGCCTATCGGGACATCCCAAACCAACTCTCTGAGTGGTTCCGAGTAGGCATAAAAGTCGATGGTGGATTGCACACCAACAACATGAAAAAGCAACCAGACACCAAGGAGAGAGGACAACCAGACTGGAGACCATCTGGCCGACAGGAGGCCACAGCACCACAGCCGGCCCCAAAACCAACTCTCCCACAAAGCCAGCTGAAATGCTACAGAGGAGGGATAGGCCACATGGCATCAGCGTGTGTGACCCCAGCCCCGAAACCAAAGCCAGAGCCACCACCAAGGGCATGACCGGAACAAGGACCCAGGCGTGCCGCTGACAGGTCCTGACAAGCCCTCCAGGCCATAGAGGTCCCTCTCCACCCAGCCAACAATGACCAGTCACTGGATTCCTATGACAGTGAGGATAAAGGTGAAAACAACCCAATGGTGAGTGAACTGATCCACCCTTTTGTCTTCCCAATACACCTCACAGCCCCAAAAACAGAAACCCAGGGGACTTTTCAAGTCCTAATAGACTCAGGCTGCACTAGATGCTTGATCAACCTAACCACAGTCCTGAAATTGGGAATTAGAGCGAAAAGACTGGCCCACCCTATCAGGTTCGAACAGGTCGATGGGTCCCTATTGTGGGGAGCCTACGCCACCCACATGACCGAACCAGTGAAGCTAGAGCTAGTGAATCACTGGGAAGTAATTTGATTCATAATAGCCCCTAAAATGACAGCTGTGGTCATACTGGGGCTCTCCTGGCTAGACAAGTGGGGCCCAACCATCTGGTGGCTAAGGGGCAACTGGAGGCTGAGGATAGTAAGAGGACCCCAACCCCTTCCACACCAGCAAATAGAAGCATCGCCCACGCAGGGAACCATCCCAAAAGGCCCACCAGAACAACTGGCAGCCACCTCCGACAAAACCCCAGAGGCCGAATAGATCCCCAGAGAATATCAGGACGTTGCAGAAGTGTTCAGCGAGGCTGAGTGCAACGTCCTACCCCCCCCCACTGCAAGACGGACTGTGCCATTGAAATCATGCCCGGGGCAAAACTACCCAAACCCAAACTGTATGCCATGACGTCCCGGGAAATGCAAGAAATGCACAAATACATAGACAAAAACCTAGCAAGGGGGTTCATCGAGCCAGCCAAGCCACGGGTCGCAGCCTCCGTCCTGTTCAAAGAAAAAAAGAGGAAACTATGAGATTATGCATTGAGTTTAGAGGTATAAACCAGACAAAGTACAAGCCGTCCTGGGCTGGCAGCTCCCTCGCACCCGCAGACAGTTACAAAGCTTCCTAGGATTCGCAAATTTCTACGGGCAATTCATCCCCTCCTTCATGAAGATTGCCAAACCCATGACAGACCTCCTAAAGACAGGGGGCCCAGGGACGAAGCCCTGCCCGGGACAACCCCTACATTGGGACCTAACCTGCCAAAAGGCATTCGAAACACTAAAAGAACTTTTTGCAAAGGAACCGGTGCTGAAGCATCCTGACCAGAGGTGGTATTCAGTTGGTTTGCACCGGTTCGTGTGAACCATTGGCGGAAATTTGGCTAAGGTCGCCGAACCAGTAGCGATGGCCGGCTGGCCACGCCCCCGAACCGGTCCCCCGGTCGCCACTCGCCCACCCCGCCCACCATGTTTGTCGCTGTCATGTTCTTCGCGCACGCGCATCCCATTGCCTTGCAAGTTCAATGGGATGCGCATGCGTGAAGAACATGGTGGTGACGGCAGCAGCTTTTTCCGTGACCTCCAGTATTTTTCGGTGGCCTGCGGCCAGCCGCCGCCTCTTTGAGAGCCACTTTTAAAGTCTAATACACTGGTTTGATTATGTTCTGTTGCTTGTCTCTGTTATATATTGAATTCTAATATGACATGGTCACCCTCTACTAAAGTTCCTGCAACTTCAATCCCCTCCAATCACTTCTTCTCTGTTGGTAAGAATCAGGGGTGGGCTTCAAAAATTTTAGCAAGGGATTCTCTACCCGGTTGCTGGGTGGGCGTGGTCATGGTGGGCGTAGCCTAGTTGGCCTCCTCCACCACGGTGGAAGGCTTCTTTGCCAGCCGCTTTCCAGCAGACTCTGGACCAGCTGCCGCAGAAGGTAAGCAGCCCAAACAAAGAGGTGGTGCTGGGGCTGCTAAAGGAGGGGAAACAGGGGCGACTGGTGAAGGGAGGGTGGGGGTAGATAGGTGGAAATTCAAAAAAATTTCCTACCTTTTCCTGTGGGCATGGCTTCTCCTTCCTTTCAAACAATGTTGCCTGGGCTTAGTTTGCTGTATTTTTTGTCGCTGTGGAGTTCCTCCATTAATGATACTCCATATGCATCTCTGGCACATTTAAGAATTTTTGGAAGTAATGTATGGGTGCATATTCCAAAGGCAGTTAGAAGAAAGGGACAACCAAAGGCTAGAAAGCTCAGGTTTATGGGCTATGAGCCAGGTTCAAAAGGCTATTGTTTTAGTAATGGGAGCAAAAGAATAGTGATTTCCCGGTCTGCTAGCTTTGCAGAGCAAAATTGGTACAGAATTGATGCAAATTTTTGGAATGATTCACTCAGTGATGGTGATCCACTTAGTGATGGTAACACACTTAGTGATGGTAACTCACTTAGTGACAGTGTCAGCGTTCAGGGAGGAGAATCTGAAAAAGATATGAAGTAAGAGAGGGTTGAAACACAGGAGCAGTTAATGCCATGCAGGTCAGAGCGATGGAACAAAGGGATTCCACCTGACAGGTATTCTGCTAGTAAAGTTAAAGTGTGTAATGTATGGTATGAGCCAAGAAACTATAAGGAAGTGTTGGCATTACCTAGAATTGAACAAGTAAAGTGGAAAGAAGCCATGGACAAGGAAATGAAATCCATGGATGAACATAACATGTTCACATCTATGACTTTGCCACAGGGTAGCAAAGCTGTAGGATGCAAATGGGTGTACAAGAAGAAAGTACTGCCCAACAATGAGGCACAATATAAAGCAAGGTTAGTGGCACAAGGTTTTTCACAGTTGGAAAATGTACACTATGATCAGGTATTCGCGCCTACAGTAAAGAGTGAAAGCATCAGACTGGCACTAGCGTTGGCAGCAGCACATGGCCATAAAATTTGGCATTTTAAAAAAATGTTTTTAATTAATTTTACAACAACAACACAACACAACATACAAAACACAAACGCACAATATGTGTTTCTTTTTACGTATCAGTTTTGTTCCTCTTACTTTCTACTTTCTACATTTCCCATTTTTCTCATCCTTTATCTTTATCGTCCCTTTATTTCCAGTTTTATTCATTTACAATATTTTACACATTTGTCACATCATTTATTCACTTTTACTTTCCCTAATCTTGAGCCAATCGTACCACTTAGTCCATACTTGATAATATTCTATATCTTCCTTTTCTTTTATTTCTTTCGTTAATTTATCCATCTCTACACAGTCCAGGATTTTCTTAATTGTTTCTTCCTCTGTTCGGATCTTTTCGATTTTCCAGGACTGTGCGTAGACTATCCTTGCCGCTGTAATTATATGCAAAATCAAATATCTAATTTCTTTACTGTAGGTTCTGTTAAATATCCTCAGTAAAAACATCTCTGGTTTCAAGTCCACATTGTAACCAATTATCTCTTCTATCCAACTTCTAATTTTACACCAATATTTTTTCGCCTTAGGACATGTCCACCAGAGATAGTAATATATTCTGGGGACTTTTTTACATTTCCAACAACTTGGAGAGTTGTTAGGAGACATTTTAGCAAGCCGTACTGGTATAAAATGCCATCTGTAGACCATTTTTAACTGGTTTTCCTTGAATGCCGTTGATAGAGTCAATTTAATGTTTATTTCCCATAATTTTTCCCATTTCTCCAATTCTATATTTTAGCCAAAATTTTCCGCCCATCTAATCATGGTATCCTTAACTACCTCTTCTTCCATTTTATACCTCAGTAGATATTTGTATATATTGCTAATTAATTTTATTTCTGTTCCATGAATGATTTTGTCCAATTCTTGCGGTTCCTTTCGTATCTCATACATCTTTTTATCTCTTACAAATTTAGATTGAACTTGTGCAAATGTCCACCAATCCATCACCCTTCCAATATCTTGTTCCAGTTCCTGTTTTGTTTTCAAATCTCCCTGATCGTTTACCAATTCCTTATATCCAATTATCTTATTTTTCTCTAGTAAATTTGGGTATATCAGTGCTTCTGTTGGTGATAACCACATTGGAATTCTAGTGTAGTGTTTTTGTTTTGTTCTTTTTCAAATCTGTAGCAATGCATCAATGATCAAATGCATTTGAAAATATTTATGCGATTTATATTTCTCATCCCACAGGAATGCATGCCACCCTGCTTGCAAATCATGACCTTCTATTGTTAACACTCTGTTATTTTTCAGCTCCATCCAATCCTTTAACCATGCTAGACTCGCCGCTTGGTGATAAATTTCCCATTCTGGTAACGCCAATCCCCCTCTATCCTTTTTGTCTTGCAAAAGTTTTAATTTAATCCTGGGCTTTTTCCCTTGCCATATAAATTTAGAAATTAATTTATTTAATTCTTGAAAGAATGTTTTCCCTAGTTTTAATGGTATCACTTGGAACAGAAATAAAATTCTCGGCAGTATATTCATTTTCATTCTTGCGGTCCTCCCTAAAAATGAAATTTGTAATTTTTCCCAATTTCCTAAATCTTTTTTTATTTGATGTATCAATTTATCGTAGTTGTCCTCCTTAACTGAGGAACATTTCGCTGTAAGCCAAATTCCAAGATATTTTATTTTCTTAGTTGTCTTCATTTTTATTTTGTCCCCCAATTCCTTTTCCTGACCCTTTGTAAGATTTTTTGTTATTAATTTAGATTTATCCTTATTAATTTTGAGTCCCGCTACCTCACCAAATTCTTCTATCTTTTGTATCAATTTAGAACCCGTTTCTAATGGATCTTCCAAAATAAATACCATGTCATCGGCAAATGTTTGAGTCTTATATTCTTCCTTCCTAATTTTTAAGCCCCTTATTTCCTGATCTTCTCTGATTTTTGTTAGAAGGGTTTCAAGTGATAAAATAAATAGAAGAGGAGAAAGAGGACACCCTTGCCTAACCCCTTTTGATATATCAATTTTTTCTGTCAACCCCTCATTTATAACTACCCTGGCTGTTTGTTTGGAATATATTTTTCCCACCATTTCTTTGAATCTTTCCCCCAATTCCATATAATTTAATTGTGTTGTTATAAAGTTCCAATTCAAATTGTCAAAGGAAAGCAGCTTGCTTTTCCGGATGACTTTCATAATATTCAAGAACGTTCATTATTATCCTCATGTTATTTTTAATTTGCCGCCCCGTCAGAAAACCGTTTTGGTCCGAATGTGTCAGCCTCCGCCTTTACTGCTTTGGCTGCCATAGTAACGGGAGGGGGAAGAGCTAGGTGGCATGGGGGGGAAGCATGCTGGAGGAATTGAAACTGATAGTTAAGCCACCGGACTGTATCTTTGAAGTTACTATCGGGTCAACCGTCGTGGCATTCCTGATTGATGACGCTGCCAGATGTGCTTCCACCTGACCCCTGGGAGACCTTTGGATTGGATGATTTATGGTGGACAGTGGGAGGGGATGCTTTCTATATGCAATTTTCGCGCCTATTGCCTTAGATTCTGCTTTACCTTGGTTGCAATCACTTCATTTTCTAGTAAAAGTACCTTTCTCTATAAACAATGGAGTTTGGGTCATTCTTTCCTGGACTTTGAAGGAAGCACACCTGACATTAAGCAGAATCTCACTCCAGCCATCCTGGATAAACACCGAGGGGGCTGAACCCAAATTATGTCTGACCAAGAGAGTGAAGGAGACCAGATGGGAGCAGCTGGCTCTACGATAACCTCACTTCAAGCAGAGAAGAAAGCTGCAGAATGGATGGAAAAAATTCGGCTGAGAGAGGAGCCAGAGGAAGCTAGATGGTTGAGGGGAGTAAGAAGGTTGCCGGACCTGGAGAGGACCCCCCAGGGAGTAACCAGCTCCAGACCCCGTAAGGGAGAGGCAGTGTGGCTGCAAGAGGAAAAGGAGAGCCTCATGATTGCTCAAGCGATGCAACTCCTCCGCGATGCCGAGGAAAGCCGGAAAAGCCGTGAGTCTTATGTGTTCCCTGTGGGGAAGGGAGGAGACTACCCCAGGGTGGATCCAGAAGAGACAACCTGTGGGGGAGAGGAAGAGGAAGCTGGGGAAGAAACATCTCAGGCTTCTGGAGCTCATGCAAGGGATGCAGCAGCCCAGGGACCCCCAGCCTTGCAGGCCCCACCCCGCAGATGTAAAAAAACCAAAAATTCCCCCCCAACCAGAAAATATGATGGGAATCCGAAGACCTTGGGGCTTTTCTTTACCCAAGTGTGGAACCACATGCAGGACTGGGGGGAGGACTACTTATCAGATGCAGCATGAGTGAGATGTGTCACGAATGACTTAGAGGGAGTAGCAGCTGAATGGATGGTGGTCCTCCACAATAATAACTCCCCCTTGCTGAGGAATTACAACCTATTCATGGGGGCTCTTAGGAGGTGGTTTGAAGACCACCTAGCTGAGCGGAAGGCAAGACTCAGAATGAAGGGTATTCAGCAGGGCTGGAGATCGGTGGCAGAATACACCCAAGAAATTCGTGAACTGGCACCCTACATGACAGAGTGGTCAGAAGCGGCCCTACTGGAGAGTTTCAAGGATGGACTGAATGAAGACATATACAAAGACTGTAGAGCACGGGGAGTTCCTGAAGACTTGCAGAGCTGGTACGTAGTAGCTGAGGATGTGGAGATCAAGCTGGCCCGAAGCCGACTCCGAGGAGGCCGTGCAGGGGACCCGTCATCCTCCTTCTACCGCAAAGGAGCGCCAAAGTCGGCCGGGGGGAGAGCGGAATTCAAACCCAAATTGAAACCCTTCACGTGCTTCAAATATGGAAAGGAAGGCCATCGAGCTGCCAAATGTTTCTCCAAGCCAGTGCCAAAATCTACCGGCTCGGGACCAAAGAAGGCTGACAAAGCACCCGCAAAAGCTCGCGAAACCGCCCTGAAAGGAGAAGTCATTGAGTTCGCTCCCCGAAACCAGGGTGAGTTGGGAACTCCAACCACCGCAGACGACAGCGGGACGGACTCCGACTCTGACAATCTGGTGAGTCACACTAAGGGCCCCATGCTCATCCCCCTAGAAATAAGGGTGCTGTCCACAGGGGCACATGCGCAGATGTTAGCCCTATTAGACTCTGGGTGCACCAGATGCATAATCAGCCCAAAAGTGGTGGAGAAAATGGGCCTGAGGCTAAAAACGTTAAAAAGGCCCATTGCGTACTGTCAGTTGGACGGATCGATTGCAGGAGGGGGCCCAGCCAGCTTTGTGACCGAACCCATTGAAATGCAATTGGGGGATCACGTAGAGACCCTCAGTTTTATTGTGGCCCCTGGCATGGAACGACCCCTCATACTTGGACTGACCTGGCTCTGTAGATGGAACCCACGTGTTAACTGGAAGACGGGGGTTTTGCGCATTCGCACTGGAAAACCGAGACTAGAGAGGGAAGAAGCCCCCCTGGAGGATGGAATAGAACACTAAAGGGTGGAAGTGGCAATAGGCCACATCGAAGGGGAGGAAAAGATTCCAAAGGAGTATTGGGATCTCTGAGAAGTTTTTAGTGAAAGGGACTCAGATGTGCTGCCTCCCCACAGAGCTACGGACTGTACCATTGAAATACTCCCCAGGGTGAAGCTCCCTAAGCCAAAGATCTACCCCATGACCCTTCGAGAACTAGGGGAATTGCAAAACTTCATTGATAAAAACCTAGAACGGGGTTTTATCCAACCAGCCAGACCAAGGGTGGCGGCGCCGGTATTGTTCCGGGAAAAGAAAGATGGCTCCTTTCATTTAATAGTTGATTATAGGAATCTCAACGCCATTTGCGTGGAAAACGTTTACCCCCTGCCACTCATGAAGGACATGCTAGCGCACTTAGGAAAGGGGAAAATCTTCACCAAACTTGTCTTACGAGAGGCATATTACCGAGTGAGAATTAAGGAGGGGGATGAATGGAAAACAGTGTTTAATTGCCCACTGGGATGTTTCCAGTTTAGAGTGCTCCCTTTTGGATTACAAGGAGTCCCTGCTGTGTTCATGCAATTGATTAACGAAGTACTGCATGAGCACCTGTATAAGGGGGTGCTGGTCTACTTGGTGACATTCTTATCTACTCCGAGAACATGGACGACCATGTGAAATTTGTGCGAACTGTCCTGAAAAAACTCAGGGCTGCTGAACTATATGCCAAACTTTCTAAGTGCGAGTTCCACCAAAGCAAAATTGACTATCTTGGGTATCGCATATCGCATGAAGGAATAGAGATGGATCCTGGAAAAGTTTGGGCTGTATTGGAATGGGCCACACCACGCACCCGCAAACAACTACAGAGTTTTCTGGGATTTGCTAACTTCTATAGACAGTTCATCCCCTCGTTTGCCAAAATCGCGCTGCCAATAACAAATCTTCTGAAAACAAAAGGTGAAGTAAAACCCTCACGGGCCTTTGAATGGACTATGGACTGTCAGGCAGCATTCAAAAAGTTGAAACGGTTGTTTGCTGCTGAACCAGTCCTCAAACTTCCAGACATGGAAGAGCCTTTTGTAGTACAGGCTGACGCAAGCAACGTGGCAGTAGGAGCAGTACTTCTGCAAAAGAATGCAGAAGGGAAATTACAACCCTGTGCTTAAACGTCTCACAAATTGTCAGAGACCGAAAGGAGATGGGCCATATGGGAGAAGGAAGCTTTTGCAGTGTGATGGGCATTATTAACGTGGAGACAATTTCTTGAAGGAGCTAAGCATCCTTTTGAAGTTTGGACTGACCATAAAAACCTGGAGGCGTTGAAAACACCGCGAAAGCTGTCACCAAAGCAAGTTCGCTGGGCCCAGCACTTCAACCATTTTAATTTCACTCTACGCTACCTTCCTGGTGGGAAGAACTTCATGGCGGATGCACTTTCCAGATTGCCTCAATACAATTGATGGGACTCCCATCAGACAGCGTAGGAACTGGCTGTGGACAGACTCAAGAGAAGAAATGTTGGATTGGACCCAGAGGGAGGCGCCGTAGGTGATAGCTGCTATCACCTTTTGTTGTGTCTTCGGCTCCCGAGCCCGGACCTTCGGAGGAAGAACCCTCCGAAAGTGAAGAGGAGGAGGAGGCAAGGCCCCCCTCTCCTGGCCCGTCTGGTTTGGCACCACCCCAGGCCCCAGCTGAAAGCCCTGAGGAGGAAAGCTCCTCTGAGTCAGACGTTAATGAGGAGAGGGAGTGGATTAATCCCAGGTGGCGACGATCAGAGAGACGGGCTCAGCAAAGGAGTGGGTGTGGCCGAGCATGAGGTGATGAGTCACAAAGCCAACGCCCCACAAGGTATAAAAGGAGCTGACCTTACCTTGTTGGCTTTTGTGACGAACAAATTATTAACTTGGCTGCTTGTTTCCTGAAGTACTGCATCAGATAAGTGTTTGCTAACCTTAAGACTGTTTGTTTTTGGACATGCCGGAGAGCCTTATCAGGGACTGGCCGTGGCAACTCAAAATAACAGCTGTCTTTATCTCTCCCGGGCTCGCTGCCAGCTTGTTGTTTATGAATGGTGAATAAACGACTTTCGTACACTTCTGTTTGTGTGTGTGCTTGTCTGGGCTCCTGAAGCAGGGAGGGGACAGAACACTACCAGAGCGCAGACAAGGGCCGATCCAGCCCTCTCGGGCGATTTGCTTCAGAAACTACAAGAAGCTCTAAAAACTGACGAGTGGTTTCGAACCCACTTGAATGAATGTACACTCCGTGATGGACTAGCTTGGATTGGGGCCAAATTGTATGTCCCTGCCAGTTTAAGAGTAACGGTGTTGCAGCACGCTCATGATGCCAAGGCAGTGGGACACTTTGGATTTGTTAAAACTCTACATCTTGTTAAAAGACAATTCTGGTGGCCTGCACTCAAAAAGGACATAGAGCCATATGTAGCTAGCTGTCCGGTGTGTGCCTCAGCTAAGAGACCTCCGGGGAAGCCACTTGGTTTACTTCAGAGTTTGGCAAGGCCGAATGCCCCTTGGAAAGAGATATCCATGGATTTTATTGTTGACCTACCGGAGAGCGTGGGGTGCACAGTCATTTGGGCAGTAACAGATTTGTTTTCCAAACAAGTGCACTTCATCCCTTGTTCTAAAATTCCTTCAGCTAAAACCCTTGCAAAATTGTTTATTCATCATGTTTACCGATTACATGGGGCTCCAAAACGTATAATCTCAGACAGGGGTGTGCAATTTACCTCCAACTTTTGGAAGGAGTTTTTAATGTTAATAGGCTCTGCCCAGGGGTTAAGCTCCACCCACCACCCCCAGACAAACGGGGCTTGTGAGAGAACCAATGCCGTGTTAGAACAGTACCTGAGATGTTACATAAATTACCAGCAAGACAACTGGGTGGAGTTATTGCCATTTGCGGAGGTGGCGTATAATAACTCCATACATAGCAGCACCGGTTTCACTCCGTTTAAGGTGGCCTCTGGCCAAGAGTTTGTGCCAATCCCCGAGCTACCACAGAATAACCCACAGAACCCCTTTTTGATTGAGTGGATCAAACAGCTACGGGGTACTTGGGCAGTAACTCGAAAAGCTTTAGATGACGCACACCGAGCACATAAAGCCCAAGCTGACAAAAAGAGGTGCCCGGCACACGTATACAAAGTGGGTGATATGGTTTATCTTTCCACCAAATATTTACAGACTTCCCAGAAATCAAAAAAGCTCGGACCCAAGTATGTGGGCCCTTTCCCAATCACTAGACTTATCAACCCAGTCACAGTTGAATTGGAATTGCCAAAAACTTTGAGACGAATCCACCCTGTGTTTCATGTTAGCTTGCTGAAAACGGAACATTCGTCCCCTTTGCATCCGAACCAGGACTCTCCTCCGGTCCCCATACTGATAGAAGGGGAACAACATTTTGAAGTTAAGGAAATTTTGGACTCTAGGAAGCATCACGGTAAAGTGCACTATCTGGTGGCCTGGAAACATTTCCCATTATCTCAATCTGAATGGATGAATAAACATGATGTCCGGGCGCCAAAGAAAGTACAGATGTTTCACACCAAATATCCTGATATACCCTAATTTCTGTGTTGTGTTGTTTTCTCTTTCCCTGTTTAGGACTAACATCTCTTCTGCAGAGGAGCCGAATGTCAGCCTCCGCCTTTACTGCTTTGGCTGCCATAGTAACGGGAGGGGGGAGAGCTAGGTGGCATGGGGGGGAAGCGTGCTGGAGGAATCTGGAGGAATTGAAACTGATAGTTAAGCCACCGGACTGTATCTTTGAAGTTACTATCGGGTCAACCATCGTGGCATTCCTGATTGATGACGCTGCCAGACGTGCTTCCACCTGACCCCTGGGAGACCTTTGGATTGGATGATTTATGGTGGACAGTGGGAGGGGATGCTTTCTATATGCAATTTTCGCGCCTATTGCCTTAGATTCTGCTTTTTTTTTTTTTAATTTGATTTATATGCCGCCCTTCTCCGGAGACTCAGGGCGGCTTACAATGCGCTAAGCAATACCTTGGTTACCTTGGTTGCGATCACTTCATTTTCTAGTAAAAGTACCTTTCTCTATAAACAATGGAGTTTGGGGTCATTCTTTCCTGGACTTTGAAGGAAGCACACCTGACAGAATGTATATAATTATTCAAAAAAAAATTTAATCTCTCCGCTATTATTGTTGCAAATGTTTTATAATCTGTGTTCAGCAAGGAAATTGGCCTATAGTTTTGGATTTGTTGTATATCAGTGCCTTCTTTGGGTATAAGAGTAATAATTGCTTCTGTCCAGGTTGCCGGAATTTTTGCTACTTCTATCACCTCATATAAGTCTCCAACATTATCCATTGTAGTACCTCTTGTGTGTTTTTATATAACTCAATCGGAATCCCATCCGGGCCTGGTACTTTATTGTTCTTTTGTTTTTTCAAGGCTATTTCAAATTCATTTGTTGTTATTGGCCTATTTAACATTTCTTTTTGTTCTTCAGAAATTTTATTCATTTTGGCCGCTTCTATATATTGTTTAACTTTCCCATCTGCTATGTCTTCCTGCTTATAAAGCTTTGCAAAGAAGTTTTGTATTATTTCCTTTTTTTCTTCTCTCCTACACTGTATTATACCATTTTCATCTTGTAGCTGTTGTATTATTCTCCTTCCTTTTTCTTTTCTTAATTTATATGCTAGCCATAGGCCTGTTTTATTCGCTTTCTCAAAATAATTTTGTTTCGCTATCCTAATTTTCTGTGCTATTTCTTTTTGTGTTATCAAATTAATCTTATGTTTCATAATGTTCCATTTTTCCTTTATCATTTTATTTTGTGGGTGCTTTTGTACGTCATATTCAATTTTTTTTAATTCTTCCTGCAAGCCTTCTAGTTGCACTCTCTTTTCTTTATTTTTCTTAGAATTATATGCAATGGTCAATCCCCTTATATAGGTTTTTGTGGTGTCCCACAAGTTTTGTATCAAAGTATCTTCTTATTTATTTATTTATTTATTTATTTATTTATTTATTTATTTTAATTTGATTTATATGCCGCCCTTCTCCGGATACTCAGGGTGGCTTACAATGCGCTAAGCAATAGCCTTCATACTTTTGTATATTTATACAAAGTCAGCTTATTGCCCCCACAAACTGGGTCCTCAATTTACCTACCTTAGAAAGGATGGAAGGCTGAGTCAACCTTGAGCCTGGTGAGAGTCGAACCTGCAATAATTGCAGGCAGCTGGTGTTAATAACAGGGTGCTTTAGACCACTGTACTACCAAGGCTCTTTTCAATTCCCTCTCTAACATCTGTCTATATTTTTTATCTTTACACAAATTTTGATTCATTGTCAATCTTTTATTTTGTTTCTGGCCTTTCCATTTTAATGTAATTGGATTGTGATCAGCCCAATCATTTACTCCTATTTCAACTTCTTCTATTTCATTTTGAATTTCTGCTGTTGTCCAGGCCATATTGATCCTGGACCACGATTGATGTGGATATGAGTAAAATGTATATTGTTTATGTATTCTATGTGTCTCTCTCCATATATCTCACAGATTGAACTCAGATACTATATCAAAAAAGGCTCTTGGTGATACACTTTTCTTCTTTTTATTTTATTTAATACTTTTATAATCTCTCTCGACTTCCACTACAGAATTAAAATCCCCAATCATAAAAATCCTTTCATAATCCAAGTCCAGTAATCTCTTATGTACCTTTTTAAAGAATTCTTGTTGATTTTTATTTGGTCCATAAATTGCTATGACTAGCATTTGTTTCTGTTCTATCTCCAATTCCACCATCAAAATTCTACCCTCATCGGCTGCGTATCTTAAATTTGATTTTATTTTTTCCTTGACATATATGGCAATACCTCCTTTCTTTTTATCTGCTAAAGTTGTGTATAATATTCCTAATTTTCTATTTTCTAATAGTTTTCTATATCCTTTTTGTATATGAACCTCTTGGAGGCATATCACTTCAGCTTCCAATTTCCTTAATTTATTAAATGTTAGTGTCCTTTTCTTTGGGATATTCAGTCCATTAATATTTACCGAGAAAAACTTAATTGCTTCTCCCATCTTCTACTTGATCTGTCTTCTTGTGTTTCTGGTCTCTCTTACTACCCTTCCTTTTGCTCCTTCTCTTTCTACCCTTTCTTTTTCTTGTTTCTTTTGTAAGTCTTTCTCTGTTTCTACTTCTTCCAATTTCTCTTCCTCCTGGCTTCTAGTCTCTAATTCTTCCCTGCTCCCTTGGTCATCCCCCTGCACGAAATGGTGTTCATAAAATTCCTTTGCTTTCTCCAGTGTATCAATCCTATACTTTTTCTCTTGCCATGTCACAAGTAAACCCTCAGGTATCAACCATCGATACATTACTTTATATTTAATTAGTTGAGTTGATAAAAATTGATATTGGCATCTTTGATCTCTTATTCTTCGTGGTACCTGTTTCAATACTATGATTTCTTTACCTCTATAAGTTAACGTTTCCTCTCTTGTCCTCTTATACACTTCGTCTCTTATTGTTCGTTTCATGAATTTAATCTGTACCTCCCTCGCCAACCTATGCCTTTGTGAGTAGTTTGTGTATACTCGATAGGTTTCATCAATGTCTCATCTTATTTCCTGTTTATCTTTTCCTAATATCTCCATCGTGATTTCTGCCATTTTCTCTCCTAAATCCTCTTCTTTCTCTTCAACAATATTTTGAAATCTAAGGAAATAAGAAGCTTTCTCCATTTCCAAAAATATGATTAATTCGGCCAGCTCTCTATTTATTTGCATAGATTTCTGTTCCCACATTTCCATTTGATTATCAATCTGGTCAATTTTTGTTTCCACTTTTTGATTTCTCTGTTCATTTTCTACCATTGTTTGTTGTATGTTCCCTATCTTATCATTCATGTTTTTTATCTCACTTTTCATTTCCCCAATTTCATCTTTAATTTCTTTGTGGTGTACTCTCGTCTCCTCATGGTTCTCTGCTATAGCCTCCTGAGTCTTCATCATTGTTTCCTGTATCAATTGTAATGCTATCTGCATACTTTGTGAGCTCAGTGCCTGTTCTGTTTTTTCTTTCCCTATCATGGTCACTATCGATCTTTGGCTTGTGGGAGAGTCTGTTGGTGTAATGTTTGTGGCTGCTTTTTTGCCTGTTTTAGTTATTGTCACTGTGCTTGACATCTTTATTGCCTGTACAATATTTTTCCACATTAACATATATCAATATACCGGTATTAGGATTTGAGTTCAAGCTGAAGTTTGCCTTTACTATACTTTAACAGCAATATTTTCCTGTTTTCTCTCTCACACTTATATACTATATTTTATAATATTTTTATCACTTTTATAACTCTAATCGCAATATTTATAAATATACATTTTTCTAAATATCTATTATCACTCTTATTTAAATAAGTATATTTCTTTGCAATACAAAATATTATTTTCCAATCAGTTCACTTATTCAGTTATATCTCTATACCTTAATTCAATTCATTCAAACCATTTCATTTAAATCAATTTCTATAATCACTTTTCTTCTTGTCACTTCTTGTCCACTCATGCCTGTCTGTTGTAATCTTACATCAGCCTTCTCTCCAGATTTTCCTTGCCTTCAATATATCCACAACTCCACCAGATGGCACCACTTCTTGTCTTTTTTCCAATATATTCAATGTCACCAAAATATTCAATAAACACCGTCCCCTTCTTTGTGTCAGTAATTTATTAATTGCAGTTATCTTTTCCTTCCTCGAATTTCAGTTCCATTAATTAATGCTAAGTTCTCCACTGTTCAATTATCCCTTCAAATTTTTATAATCCTCCATGTCCGTTGCTCAAAATCCTTCAGTCACCATTTTTCATTCAGTCATTACATCCCCAATGCCATCTTCCGTCTCCTCTCCCGTTCACAATCTCTTTAATCTGTTCTTAATCTTTTCTATTTTATCAACTCCTCTATTTGGACTCTCCCCCTCTTTGCGCTTTTCTTAATCCACACTGTTTCCCAATTCTCGGCTTTGCTCTCTTTTAGTGGCCGCCTTCTTGACACTTTGTGTCTTTCCTCGTATTCGCCTTACTAATTTTGCGCCATCTCTCGCCAAAACCTCCTCACCTCTTTTTGGGATTCCTCACGTTTCTGGAATGAAGCTGTCACTTTTAACTTTTCGCTTCCCACTCTCGCGGCCGCCAGTGCTCCAGGCTGATCTTAAAGACCAGCTCTTTCTTCACTAGGTTTTAAGAGTGCCGCTCCTATCTACTCAGGGGTTTATGTTCCACCCGATTCTCTGGAGCTTTCTCTTTAATTTTCTGTTCTCTATGCGATTGGTAATGCCCCAAACGGGCTCTTAGTGAAGATATTTTGAGCTTCAGGAACAGAGCCCCATCCCCTCGCCCGCTCCACGCTGTCATCACTGCAGGAAGTCAAAATTTGGCATTTTGACATAACTACCGCATTCCTCAATGCAGAATTAGAGGAAGAAATTTACATGGTTCAAGCACCAGGGTATGAAAATAAAAGGCCTAACACAGGGTATAAATTGAACAAGGCCATTTATGGGCTGAAACAGTCAGCCAGGAATTGGAATATATGTTTAGATACTGCATTGAAGGGTCTTGGGTTCAAGAGTTGCAATGCTGATGGTTGCATATACACTGGAAAGTTACAAGGTGGAGATTGTCAATTATTAGCATCTGTGGATGATCTTTGTTTCATTGCAAAGGATGTATCACAGGTAAAAGAATTTGCTAATAAGTTAGAGAAGAAATTTGAACTAAAGAATTTGGGTCTTCGAATACAGGTCTAGGAAGAATATTAAATTATTCAATTTTATGTCTCTTCCAGTCATGAAGGGAGGAGTGTCAGATTATTCATTAACTGGCAGAGACATGGTAACAAGGTCAGCCACTGAATAGGCATAGCAACTAAGTCAGCCAATTGGGAACTGAGACAGACTGGAGTCAGGGTGTGTCTTACTCTGCAGCTTCTGAGTCTGTGCAGAGAATTGAAACTGAATCTAAGCAGTCTGTGCATGCTAGTCTGCTCTGCTGAAATAAAACTAATTGTTCTCTCCTACCACTGTGAACTTGTCTGCTGATCTGAGCTGAAATGAAATTGTTCTCTGCTGTTGGTATTGTATATATATTCTTGTATATAAAGAAGTTAATGAATCCTGTTGAATCAGTTATCTGTGTGTGCTTCTGAATTTGATTTTTGCAAAAAACTCTGACATAGTTTACATATTCCTTGTTTTTAGAATTGCAGCCTTCGCTACATCTAGTCCTTAGATGTGTTTGACTACAATTTTTGACATCCCTAGGCAGCACTGCTATAGTCTACATATGTAAACAACATCAAACTCAAGACATCTGTCTTAAAAGTCACAATCTGTTATTCTCTATAGACAACAAAAATGCAGTTATTAAGTTATTAAGTTATTACACCTAAAACACACTGTGTAGGCCCACTCATGAGTTATGGTTTCCTTCTCTCAGATTGGTTGAATGAGCTCTTTCACCTATTATGTGGATCCATAAAGCTTGCTTTACAAGTAACTGTAGCTGAGTTCACATTATATGTCAAGTCAAAACCAAACAACTAAAGTTCAGCATGACTGTCAAGTTGATTAATCCTACTTTTAAGGTCCTCTAAACTAGCAGCTAATATAGCAATGATTGATGATCCATCAGGTAGTGCTCAACTGCTAATTATATCCTGAACACATTCATTTAGTTTTGTTAGCAACAGGACCAAAGGGACCACTGATTTGAAAGAGGGATCAAAGAGGCCATCTATGTTAAATTGAACAGCCCTCCCTCAACAGAGGGTGAAGGATACAACCCCACTTGTCTCCTGTCTACACCATAGTCCTTTCAGCAGTCCCAAGAAGGTTCCACACCCATTTGCACTCTGATTCAGATGACCCTGAGGGCACAGATAAACCCCAAGTGGCCTCAAGAGTCTCAGAGAACTAGGACTTCCTGGTGGGCGTTGTGGTAAAACAGCTGTGGTGAGCGGAGCGCCACAAAACCCAGCTGATTTCTTTTCGTTCGGAGGCCCTAAGGGGCCAAAGTCACCCTGGAGGGGTGACAAAGACAGGAGGGATTCCTTGTAGATTTTGGGAGGATGGCAGTCTTCCCATTGGATCCAAGGACACCCCCCCCCCCAAACCAATGAGAGAAGAGACGGCCATTACGGCCCGATCGAAGCTGTGACAATCCGAAGAAAGGGCACTTGTTACTGACTGCTGAACAGCGTACTGGAACTGGGTGAGGACTTTCCTAATTTCTACTTTTGAGATTTATGCCCAAATCAAGAGACTATTGGAAACAAGACTCTTTAAAGACAAGAGGAAGGGGGTTTACCCCACCTCTAAAGGAAGCAGCAAGCTGCTATTTAAAGAGGCAGAAGAAAGTTCCAGAAAAGAATTAGAACTTTAATGGGAAATTTTCAAAGTAAATTATAAAGAAAGGACTGGACTAGAAGTTAAAATAAACTGAAAAGCAATTTAAAGTACTGGAAATACAGTGAATATATGGAAAAGAGTGAAATACCTGACAATGGAAATTATGCTTTTCCTGTACTAGCTGGAAGCTGGAAGATAGAGCTGGGACGATATCTACTGGTGGAAAAAGTTATTACACTGAAAAATAAACTTGAAAATCTAAAGGTGGAAAATATTGTTGAATACTTTTGAAGCAGATAAGTGGTTTGGAGATAAGAATAACAGCTGCAAGGTTATTTTACTTGTGGTTTGGGGATAGACAGCAAGCCTTTTGAAGTATTTTGAACCTTGGTGGATTATAAATATTGTTGATTTCATGGAATTGTTTTGAATCTGTTTGGAGATTGAACAAAGAGGCTTTTTTGGCTTTCATGGTTTATTTAGTCTATTGAGACAGTGGGGAATTTGGTGGGCCTTTTTGGATTACAAACATGATTTGATGGACATTTTGGAAGGTGAAAAAAGAAAAGTGAAACAATAGATACAGATTTGGACAAGAGCCTGACATGGAAATTGGACTACAAACCTGTGATCTTAAAGTAATTTCTTTCTCTCTAATAGACTTAATACTTTAATATTGGTATTGGTGTAAGCTGAATTCATTGTAAAATTAATTGTAAAAGGGTATTGATGGAGTAATTATGTTCAGATTGTTATTGTAGATGGATTATAAATAGAAAAAAAAGGGGGGGAAAAGAGTGCTCCAAACCTAACCAAAATTGGTAAGGAAACATCTTCTACACTGACATCTGCAGCATCCAACCCATCAAACCACAGATCAATAGACATACAGGTGAAACTCGAAAAATTAGAATATCATGCAAAAGTTCATTTATTTCAGTAATGCAACTTAAAAGGTGAAACTAATATATGAGATAGACTCATTACATGCAAAGCGAGATAGTTCAAGCCTTGATTTGTCATAATTTTGATGATTATGGCTTACAGCTCATGAAAACCCCAAATTCACAATCTCAGAAAATTAGAATATTACATGAAATCAATAAAACAAGGATTGTACATAGAACGATATCGGACCTCTGAAAAGTATAAGTCTGCATATGTACTCAGTACTTGGTTTGGGCCCCTTTTGCATCAATTACTGCTTCAATGTGGTGTGGCATGGATGTTATCAGCCTGTGGCACTGCTGAGGTGTTATGGAAGACCAGAATGCTTCAATAGCGGCCTTCAGCTCTTCTGCATTGTTCGGTCTCATGTCTCTCATCTTTCTCTTGGCAATGCCCCATAGATTCTCTATGGGGTTCAGGTCAGGCGAGTTTGCTGGCCAATCAAACACAGTAATCCCATGGTCATTGAACCAGGTTTTGGTACTTTTGGCACTGTGGGCAGGTGCCAAGTCCTGCTGGAAAATGAAGTCAGCATCCCCATAAAGCTCGTCTGTGGAAGGAAGCATGAAGTGCTCCAAAATCTCCTGGTAGATGGCTGCGTTGACCCTGGACTTAATGAAGCACAGTGGACCAACACCAGCAGATGACATGGCTCCCCAAATCAACACAGACTGTGGAAACTTCACACTGGACTTCGAACGTCTTGCAGTGTGTGCCTCTCCATTCTTCCTCCAGACTCTGGGTCCTTGGTTTCCAAATGAGATGCAAAAGTTGCTCTCATCAGAAA